>PVIC010048012.1:0-13650 GCA_004025085.1 Thryonomys swinderianus | reverse complement strand
AGAAGCTTTTTAGCAGGATGAGATCCTACTTGTTGATTCTTTCTGCTAGTTCTCGTGCTATAGAGGTTTTATTCATAAAGTCTCTGCCTAAGCCAATGTCTCCAAGAGTTTTACCTAACTTGTTTTGCAGCAGGTTATAAATGCTGGTGAGGCTGTGGGGAGAAAGGAACCCTTCTCCACTGCTGGTGGGATTGTAGACTTGTACAACCACTGTGGAGATCAGTGTGGAGCTTCCTCAGAAAATTAGGATTAGAGGTCCCATTTGACCCTGCTATTCCCCTGCTAGGAATATATCCAAACGAATTGAAAGAATCATATTGTAAAGTTGTATGTACACCCATGTTCATAGCAGCTTAGTTTGTGATAGCCCAATCTTGGAAACAACACAGATGCCCATCAACTGGAGACTGGATAAAGAAGATGTGCTTTTTGTTTTTTAATAAAATGGAGTATTACTCTGCCATAAAAATGACAGGTTTCATTCATTTATGTGCAAATGGATACACCTTGAGGACACACTAATAAGTGAAATAAATAAATCTCAGATATATAAATACCATCTCTTTTCTTTGGTATGAGAACCTGTAGATGTAAATGAGTTCTAGAATGTATGATAGATTTTGTAAAATAGGAAATACTCACAGGGAATGTGGAGGGGGAACGTAATGAGGGGAAAGAGTAAATATGATTCAGAAAGAAAAAGAAACAGCATGTACATAAGGGGTAAAAATGAGAATTAACTTCTGTCATATCCTGTTATAAATTCCCCAATGTTGAGTGTGATTATGAGCTGTATATAAAATGTACCAATAAAGAATTCAAAAAAAGGAAACACTGAATCTGAAATATTTTGATATATCACTAAAATTTAAGGTTATTTTTCCTTCTTTATTCAGGTATCCAGTGTCACAGAGATTTCAGGGAGCATTTAAAGAGTGATATAAGGCCAAGGGTTTAGCTCAGTCATTCTGGCTTCTGCCTGGCAAGCACAAGGTCCCAAGTTTGATCTCTGGTACCACACACCACAGTGCTGGAGGTGGTGGCTCACACCTGTAATCCCAGCACTCAGGATACAGAGGCAGGAGGATCACTGTGAGTTTGAGGCTTGTCTGGGCTACATAGTGAGTTCAAGGCCAGTCTGAACTACAAAGCGAGACCTTGTCTCTAAATAAATAAATAAATAAATGTAAGCCCAAGGCTCTCTTAATTTTGGGAACTGTATCGCTTGTCCTGTATATTCTTTAAAATGCACTCATTTACCAAGTTAAATATAGTTCACACACCATCATGTAACAGTTGAATGAAACCATAGCTAATGATTTTATTTTATACAAGTGTAATTGAGCATTTAGATTTCAATTCTGTAATTTATTTTATTAGTTATTATTGAATCAATAATTTTTCTTCCAGGAGTTCAGCATATTTATTAGTCTTTTTAAAAGCAGCCTGGTCTTAGACATTTCACTTGCAGTGTTAAATATCTTTTAAGAGAACAGTCTAGGGAAAATCATCTTCACCTTGTTGATCCAATGAACGGATTCTAACTGAACACCCCTTTTGTTGTTCTGAACTGGAAGCAAAGATCACTGGTGACCACAGCTCCACTTCTGCCCTGATAGAGCAAAGAGGTAAATGAGAAGAGACACAGAAACACATTTGCCCTTCTGCATGATGACAAACAGTGTTGACGCTTCAAAGAAAATGTATGAGAGGTGTGGTGGAAAAAAACAATGCTTCTATTTTAGATTCTGTACAGGCTCAGAAACATCTTCCCCATGGATATGAATTTTGACTTGCATGTTAAAGAATGAGTAGGTATAAGCTGGGTGAAAATAATTTTAGGCTTGGAATGTAGGTGTGAAAGTCTTGGATGAACAGTACAAGATCATAAAAGAAAGCAAAAGTGGATTAAGGTGAGGACAAAGATAGTAATCCCAGAGTACATGGGATCTCTTGTTCTGTGAAGATTTTATCCTAAGAGCAATCCAACTGTGGAAAGTCTTTAAAAGGAGGAATGCCATGCTTAGAGGTCTATTTAAAAGCATCTATCCTCCAAGTATGGAAAAGACTGGAAATTAAAGTGGAAAATCTGTTAGGAAGTCTTTGTAGCTGTCTGGTGAAAGACGTTAATAACTCAGCCTTGGCTGTTAGTACATTTGAGAAAAGTGAGATAGAGTCCAGAGTCTAGATGTGGGAATTATTAAGTTAAATTTAATTCTGAGGTTATTGGCCTGGATAATGGAGTATATATAAGTCAGAGCTAACCTAGAGTACATTGAAATAATAGTGTGAAGTAGGAGAGGAGATCAGAGTTTAGTCTGAACTTTTGCATTAGATTGGAGGAACAATCCAGGAGAAACATTGGATAGTTCAGTGGATTATGCACATTTGAAGCTAGGAAGGAGGGGTTAGACTCTAAATATAAATTTCATACATTTGGATTTTAAAACAATAGATGTAAATATAGCTACCTGTGGAAAGAATCTAATGTATGAAGGAAAGAATGTGTTCAATATTTAATATCAAGAAGAGGAGAAGCTGGAAGAAAAGTTTAAGTTGTAGTCAGAGAGAGAGAGAGAGAGAGAGAGAGAAGGAGGGGAATAGAAACACCTGGCAGAGGGTATACTATTAAGGAAGTCAAGAAAAAGAAAAAAAAGGATCAACTATCCACATGTGTTGAATAGTGAGAAATTGAAAGTCGTTAAAAGGAATAAAAGTCTTATTCAATAAGTAATGTGCTTAAGTTTTATCAAGAGTATGTCTTTAGTGTGAGCAGATACCTGACTAGAGTGGATTGCAGAGGGTGTGCGAGGCAAAGAAGCTGAAGCCAAATATGTAACATCTGAGATTTTTTTTTCTATGCAAGGTCTTAAAGAGAAAGAACAATAGCTGAGAAATGATAGAGCCCAGATCTTCTCCAAATCCTCACATGGGAGCTACCTGACCATATGTGAATAATGATGGAGAAGAAATTGAAGACTGCTGATGCTGGAGACAGATAGGGTCATTGAGAGGATTTGAGGGTCAGGGTGGAGAGCTTAGCATCCAGAGTACATGGGTAAGTCTGGGTCTTTAAGGGGAGAAGGGATATTTCTTTGAAATTGGAGAGAAGGAGGCAAATGGTTGCAGACGTTGCTTTTGGTCTTAGGATGGTGCATTTAATTGCACTTACAGTCAAATTTATAAATAAATACTTATATTACAATCATGACTCGGAGTCCAATGAAAAGGAGAGTGGAGTTGTGTAAATTGGAAGTAATTCTACGTAAACACAAGTTGAAGGGCTTATATTTTCACATCCTCTTCAAACACAAGTGTCTTTTAATTGAAACAAATGCCTCTTTTTTTGCATTTGCACTTCTGGTGAGCAGTTATTATATTGTTATAGTTCCACTTTTCTCTTTTGACTGTGATCTGCCATACATCAGTTTTCTATAATGTTACCAGTAGGGAGAAAAGTCATTCTCTGTATACAAACTTTCAGTGCTCACAAAAATATTCCTTTGTAATATTAGAAGCTTCCCCTTCATCTAACACTGCAATTTACCTCTACCTGTAGTTGTAAAAAGGAACAAACTTAATTTTACTTTCCACTTTTCTGACAGTTTTAAGGTTATATAACTGTAACTTTGCTTCCTCCGGCACTTCCACAGTGCTGTCAGGCAGCCAATCTATCAAGCATAACAAGATTTGACTTTAAATTCAATGATTTTGGTTCATTCATCCCTGCAACAGCAAGGTAGCTACAAAATTATATCCTACATTTCAGATCTGACTGGGTACAGTCTTTCAGGAGAGTCTTGCTCTTCCTTGTCACGTAAAGTAGAGTTACATTACAGGTCAGAGCAAAGTTACATTCTGAGATCTTTCCCTGCCTCGCCAGGGTTCTATGTACACTGAGATTATTTCTGTGTCTGTGCCTGTATTCTGTGTGTCTTCAACTGTCATGTTTATATAACAATGGTAATTACTACTATTTATTTGAATGGCATTTTACAGGTTTATAGTTACCATTTTTAAGAACTTTCCCAGGTTTTTCTCTTTATGAAAGAGGAGAAATAATAATTGTTGGTTATCCCCAGACTCTAGATGAAACCACCAAGGCACAGAGAAATTAAAATGGTTTGCCTCAAGCTACAAACCTGTACCTGCTAGAACTGAGATTTGCATTTTAATATTCTAGCTCCAGATCCTTTGGCTTTTCCAGTAATATAACGGAAGGTACAGAAGCTTTGGAGTCAAATCTCGGTTCACATTCTGACTCACAAACTCTGAGCCTCAGCTTTTTTGTCTTTGACTAAAAAGTGGACAAGTAATTGAATATATAAGACTTTTTAAAAGGAATAAGTGTGATGTTTTAGGTAAAGTCCCTGGTAAAATTGCAAATTTGGGCAAAATAATCTTTTATTATCACTATTAATAGAGCTTAGAGCACTGAGGACATGAGAAATCAAGGTAGAGGTATAAGTATTCACACTCAGATATATCTAAAGGATTCTAATTCTAACCCTCTTGTAGTTATAGCTAGTGATTGGAGTCAGTTTTCCTTTAAAACCCTTTAAAAATTTGCTAGTAAATTCACCCATACTTTGGCATCTGTTCAGAGAGAAATAATACTGATCTATTTCACATAAATGGTGGATCTCCTCCCAAAACAGAGATCCCTGTTTATCTCATACCCTCATCTCCCATATTCCCTTTCTATTCAGTTTTTTTTTAAAAAATTGAATTCTTTATTGGTACATTTTATATACACATCATGATCACACTCAATATTGAGAATTTTTACCAGTATATGACACGAGTTAATTCTCATTTTTACCCGCTGTACTACTCACCTTATAACCCTCCCACCCTCTATATACATGTCTTCTTTCTTCCTACTCAATTCTATCAGTCCAAGCAGAAACAAAATCAGAATTGACAATTTGCTCTGATTTCAGTAGAGACAATTGGTATAACTTGCATTTGAAGTAATTTGACTTCCTAACATTTCCTCTTCTTGAGAGTACACAGTTTATTTTGGAATGATTAAACTCCCTGCAAGAGTAGGTCTTGGTGAAAATGTTATTTGTGGTACTTACTTCTTACTATGGAAGCTGAAGGGGCCAGATTTTTTCTCTTCTCATTTCTTTTTTCTTTTCTTTTCTTTTTTTTTTGAGTAGTTCAGCCTGGCCCTGAGTTCACTATGTAGCCCAGGCAAGCCTCCAACTCAGCAATCCTCCTGAGTCTCTGTCTCCCCAGTGCTGGGATTACAGGCGTGAGCCACCACGCCTGGCACTGTGGTATGTGGTACTAATTGCTGGTGGGCGTGAGTCACCACACCCAATGCTGTATGTGGTTACTGGGGATCGAACTCAGGACCTTGCGCTTGTGAGGCAGGTGCCCGAACCACTGAGCTAAGTCTCTGGCCCTCTTCCCATTTCTTGCTGTCTAAACTTGACCAATCTGCTGCTGTGTGGGTTGGTGGTTATCTGAATCCTGAACATCTGGCACCAGATAAAAAGAGCAGTCAGGGCTGTTCATGTACCAGTGTTGAGCTGCTCAAATTTCCTCTGTGCTGACATCTTGACTGTGCAGCCTCCCTCCCATAGCCAGACTTCCATCCATTCTCCAGCTCCCTACTAATTCTGTGAGCCCTTTCGTACCTTTCTAATTGGCTCCCTTTAACTAAATTCATCCACATCTGTTTTCTCTTGTTGGTAACTGAGAATTGCAATTACTCTTTGCATAATTGTTAGATGTCACCCAATCACTCTGTAGCAGTGTTGTAGTTTAAGAAAAGGTGTTAGAATGGATGGAAACCTGTAGAACTAATAGCTAGAATATGGTAATAGGCAAATTATTGGAATTGATTCTTTGATCCACTCAGCATGACATCCTGAAAAGAACCAGAAAACCCATGCTTAAGTTCTTTTCTTTTTGCCAATAAGTAGCTCCACAGTCTCAAGCAAAATCCTTTCCATCACTTGATCTTGATTTTCTTACCCATAAAAAGAAGTACAGAGCCTAGAAAGGTGCTAACTTTCCTTTGATTGAGAAAGTCTATGATTTTAAATATTTTGAAGATCAACTCTATGTCATGTGTACAAATTGGTGAGTTGGCTACAGTGTTAGGGCTCCTGGTAGCTTACAGGTTTGGTGTGAATATATCATATAATTGTATAAAGCAAAGATAAACTACATCAAAGTAGAATATAAAAATATGTACCAAAACATGTGGTGCTGGATATGTGTCCTCTAGAAATTCTGAGCTGGAACCATTTTGGGTCCTTAAGAAAGAAGATGCTCTTTGTATTGTGTTCCAAGTGGCAAGTTTAGTATGTACAGTGTATATGGCTGAGATGAAGGAAAACAGCATTCCGCTGTAGGAAGCTCATGGCTGAGAATCAAGAATAAGTCTACCATATTAAGGGGCAGATACAGAGGCCAAATATTCTCATATTTTTAAAATTTTAGTCATTGATAATATTGAGACCATATTATAGAGTTCTTAGCTATAGGATGAAAGTTAGAGCTGTGTCCTATGGCCAATAGGGAGTCAACAGCATCCTTTTCTAAAGCAAAACAGCACATACAGGTTTGTCTCTTTGGAAAGTAAAAAATTGCTACTAGATGGATTGAGCCACAGGGATGCGAGGGTGAGGATCCCAGCTAGAAGGCCAGTGTGATGACTTACATATATAGAATGCAGATGAGCCGGGCGTGGTGGCTCATGTCTGTAAACCCAGCACTCGGGAGGCAGAGGCAGGAGGATTGCTGATTTCGAGGCTTGCCTGGGCTACATAGTGAGCTCAGAGCCAGCCTGAACCACAAAGTGAGACCCTGTCTCAAGAAAAAAAAAAGAAAAAAAAAAAAAGAATGCAGACAAGCTCTAGCATGTTGCTGGTTAAGAGAGGAAGAATGAAGAATCAACTGACTCTGTGGATAAAAATGAGGCAGAGTTCAAGAGATCTATGGGTGAGAAAATTCTTTAAAAATATAAAGCAGATCATATTATTCTTCTGCTCCAAATTCTCCCATACCATCCAAGAATATTTAGAATTCAGTCTATCTTTATCTTAGGCCACAAGAGCTCCATGGAGCACCTGGGTACCTCTCTGACTTTGGCTTACCACACAAGCTTCTTGTGGGCCTGCCACACTGGCCTCCTTGGAAGTTCTTATCCAAGAATTTTCTGTGTGTTCCCCTTAACTGGAATGCTTTTCCCTCAAAATGTTCACGAGGCACTAGGATTTCACTCACATAAGCCTTTACTACAAAGTCACTTCTGAGCATTTCTTGGCATGATGTGTGTTCTGACAGCACCTGTTACTATCAATGCTCCGACCTTGCTTCCCATTTCTTAATATCAATGCATATGACAGTATAGTACACATCATCATGTATTGTTTATCTCATACGTGAACTCAGTGAGGAAGGTGTTGTCTGCATATTTTTTACTACTGTGGAATATTTTGTAAGTGCACAGTTAGTATTTGTGAGTGAATGGGCGCATAATTTCTTAATTGGGTGCCAATTACATTAAGAAAATGTGACAATTGATTTTAGGTTTGGTTTTGGTCTTGTGAGTAGGAAATGGGTTTTGATGCCCAACAGTATAAAGATATTTGCCCTTAATTGCTCATCTCCCCCCAAAAAATTAAAAAAAAAAAGTGAAAATGCTTTTGAAAGTATTTTGATGCTTGCAGTAGAAAAAGGACATTGATTTGATTCTATTTAGGGATTTGATTAATTCATTTTGCATTGTGCCTGATTTTAAACAGGGGTTTAATCTGAACTACAGGAGATAAAGGTAAGCATGTTAATTGAACACCCTATCCATCTGTCCATTTTAATATAAAAATCAGTTTCTAAAGTACAGTTAGACGAGAAAGTGATTTGCCTAATTTATAGGCCAGACTGTGTTTCCCTGAAGCTGATGCCACCCCCACTCCTCAGCTCCTTGGCAGCTTTGCTCTCTGAAAGGGCCAAATCGCTCATCTTTCTGGAGACATTTATGTCATCAAAGCTCCCTCACTGTCATGGCAGCAAACAGCACATATATTTCCTTATCACTTAAAATACAAACATAGGGAGCATCTTCATGTCAATTCATAGCATCTAAGCGACAGCCATAGGTATTTGGCACCCCTGGATGCCAGTGCAGATTTCTCTCTAAAACAGTCTAAAATAATCAAGTGAAAGCAGCCCTGCAGATTTAGAAAGCCCACGAAATTGTACAGGGAGGTGCAAGTCAGATCGAATCCCTATGGAGCACAGGAGATTGCCGGTCTCTTGTCTTGCCATTGTTGACTGTGGTTATTTTAGTCCTTCTAACCTGCGAGAGGTGTAAGGGTAGGTGTGGCACCAAAGGGGTGGGATGTGAGTGCTCTGTTTCCTCTGCTATGTTGAGGCTGCCAAAGACCGGATTAAAGAAAACCAAAAGAGGGTTTGTAGGCTGCACAGAAAAGTTGTGTGCCTATAGCTTAGTGGGAATTAAAAACCCGGGCATGTGTTAGGCATATTCTCAACAGATCACATATTTGGTGCCTGGGAACCCCATAGTTTCATAAACCAGGTAAAAAAAAAAAGTGTAGCTCTAATAGAGGGGTCATATAAGAAAGGAGCTCGGAGTTAAGACCTTAATTTTAGAGGTTTCAATTTTCATTTGAAGAAATAAAGTTCATTATTTTATCAGGTCTCCAACATCTTCCAGATTAGCCTTGGTGCACTCTGTTCTGTCTCAGTGGAAAACATTTGCTGGTGCTTTAGAGAATGCATCCTCCTCTAGGTGTTGAGCAATTGCTTTCAAAATAGGAGCAGGGTTCTTAGTAGGAAAGGGGATCACATTTGTCACTACTGGCAGATATGGCAGCAGGGGAGGAGGCTGTTAGAGAAGAAGGGAGAAAAGGGAAGGCACTTTTATAGTCCATGGAGGTATAATACCACCAGAGTGTATGAAAGATGGATTTCTTTTAAAGTATAAATTAAACAGTCCTTGTTACCTTAAAATATACAGCTCAACATGGCACTTTTACACTTCGTGGATTATTAGATGACAGCATGGAGTGGTGGAGAGATGTTTGCTTCTCTACACATTGAGGGCTGAAGTTGTTTACAGGCCATAATCACGTTGTAGGTCCAGCATTTATTCAACTTGGGATGTGGAAGTTGGAGCTCTAGACAGGGAGGCCACGATGGGTCCTTGTCCTGGATGTCCCACCAACGACTGTATGACAGTGTGTAGCTGTCTCTTCCATTTCTGAGCCTTAGTTCACTCATTTGCTTTAGGAGGGGTTTAGTTTTCAACCTTTCTTAGGAAACAGATCCTAGTAAGTATTCAATAAAGTTGTCTTCCCAGCCCAAAGCCTCATGTGTTTGGGGGCATTTAGGAGGTAATTCGATAATGGGGATGTGATCATTATCAGTAGATTGGCCCACTGATGAATTTAGAGCTAAATGTGATATCCTTAGGTGAAGCCTGTTTAGAGGGGGAGTGTTGCATGGCCTGGAAGAGTCTGTCTCTCTCCTCCCTCCTTCCTTGCTTCCTGCTGCTTCCAGGACATGAGCAGTTCTCTTTTGCTGTGCCCCTCTGCCATGGAGCCAGATGATTATGGACTGAAAACTCTGTGAACTGTGATGAGAAACTAACTGCCCCAAGGGTGTGTGAACTTGTGCACATACTGATAGAGCACAAGGTTGGTTCATCCATTTCCAGAACTCAGAAGGACCCAGGTGTTCATTCTGTGTCCTTCCAAAGATGCCATCAAAAGCGAGTCACATATTTGAAGCCAAAGTAAGTTTATTAATTGTTTATTTGTGACCTGCTGTCTTACAATCATACTCCCAACTAGATTTTCCATTTATTATTAGTGAGACTGATTATTTTGTGAATCAGGCAGAAAGAAACAATTCCCAATTACCTAAGGATCCCAGGGGGCTGATTTCTAGGGAAGTTCATTACATATACAATAAGCATGTTACAAAAATAATTAAATGAAGGGTGGCTTGCTGGTCTTTTGAGAACTAATGTTGTGCTCTGTATGACCTAACTATTGTCTAATATCTGCCCTAGCTGAAGCTATCTTGTTTACACATTTTTCTAACAAGTCAATTATTTAGCAAAGAGTTTACACATAGATTATAGATTGATTAATGGCCATTGACAAACACATTGCTCTTGAATCTCATTCAATGGGTATTTTTATAGGTTTTACCCCCTGTGATGAAATGATAATGATTTACTCAAAAAGCTAACCATTAACTGTAGAATTGGAATACAAACAGAAGCTAAGGTGAAAGCTGATCCATAGTATACACAATAGTAGACAAGATCCTGGGTTTGGGAGTCCTGTGGATCTGGGTTCAAACCCCAGCTTGGCCTCCTCCCAGATCTGTAGACTGCAGTAGATCTATAAGTCTTCCTGAGTTTTCTCAGTTTTAATAAGGATTAAATGAGCTATAGCATCAAAGGCCTTATTGCAGTACATGTTGCAATAAGGTTACATGCTGGCTACATGCAGGAATTCTCCTTGTTTAGCTTCTGTCCTTAGGGAGTGTGTAACTTTGGAACAACTGTTTGCTCTTGCCAGGTATTGAGAACTGTTCAAGCTTTCATCCAGCCCATCATGGACTGTCTCTGTTTATCACTCAGCCAGCTTGCTTCTCTTTTGTATTTAGCTGATTCCATGCTACTCTGTATTGACCCTTGGATCTAATAATCTATTCCTTCTTTTTATGATTTGGTACATATGATTTATTTTTGAATGTTAATGGGCTGTCTTCTATAGTTAATATTGACTAGCTAACCAATAGTTACTGTGAACTTTTTGCATGCCTTGTATGGCTTTAATTATATCCTACAAAAAGAGACATTGAATTCCTAACTCCTAGGATCTTGAAATGTGACGTTATTGCCAGGGTTGGTGGTACATACCTGTTATACCAGTACCTGGGAGGCTGAGGCAGGAGAATCACCATGAGTTTGAGGCCAGCCTGGGCAACACAGTGATTTCAAGTTCAGTCTAAAGTATATAGTTAGACCCTGTCTCAGCACAACAACAATGATAAAAAGAGTGATCTTTGCAAAAAGACTCATTATGGAGGAGGAATGGTATGCTTATGCAAAGGGAAGCTGGTTAACACAGAAATGTGGTGTGAAAACTGACAGGGCTGACTGAGGGTATAGCTCTAAGGAGAGTGCTTGTCTAGCATATGTGAGGCTCTGGATTCAATCCAAGCAAAGAAAAAAAGGGGGCTCACAGGGCTAATGTTGGGAGAAGGCGAGGTACTAAAGTAATGCAGATATGAGGCAAATAGAAACTGGAAAGATACAAAGAAGGCTTTACCAGATTTGAATTGGCATAGTTCTGCCAGCACTTTAGTTCTGAGTTTCTAGCTTCCTAACTCATAATACACTTCTGGTGCCTTAAGTGGTTCAGTTTGTGATACTTTCTATGATAGCCCAAGTACACTATTCCACACTTCATGCTAGAACAACGTAGAAAGCATCAACTTAGAACACTTACTTTTTAATTTTTCTTTGTATGATTTGAGGGTCATGGCACATAGTCTCTTAGCTAAACAGTAGGGGACACAACACCCACTGACAGGTGGTAGGAAAGCTACATTGTTTCATGCTTCCGTTTAAAAACTACTAACCACCTAAACATCTGAGCCTTTCCTGTTCTCAGTTTTTAATTTGAATGAAAAAGGTTGAGTCATATGGTTTGTCTCCAAAACCCTATTGATCAAGCATTCTTTGATACCATTATCTGGACTAAGCATTTGGAAGTTGTGTTGTTTTCTTTAAAATTTATTTTTTATTTTGAAGTAATTATAAATCCATATGTAGCTGCAAGGCATAGTATAGAGAGAATCCATGAATCATTTCCAAGTTTCTCTAAAAAATATTTCAAAACTGTAGCATTTGTACCGCTGTTACTACAAGATATGCTTGTTGGAATGAAATGTTGAAGACATTTAATAGACAGTTTCATTTATCTACCAGATTTAAACAAGATATTAAAATCTGACTTATCATCTCTGTGTTAGAATCCTTTGTCTCTCTGCTTGATTATTACACCTACTGGCCTTTATTTTACTTAACTTTGCTTTGATCAAGGTGAGTCTAGGAATGGAGATATTATTCATTTGTGGCACTTTCTAGAAAAATGTGTCTGATAGCCAAGATAGTTTGCATGATGATCTGCTGCTCTAGTAGTAGCATTATAGACATAATATTAATAATAAAGATTTACTGAATACAATCTAGGTCAAGCCAGGCTCAATGATTTGAGAATAATTTTCTTTCTAAATTGATTTTATTGGTGCATTTTATATATACATTATGATCACAATCATCATTGAGAATTTGTATCAGTATAAGACACATCTTAGTTCTCATTTTTTCACATTCCTCTGCCATTCCAACAATCCACACCCCTATGTACCTAAGCTTTGTTTTCCTTTTTAGCCATCAAAATTTTTCTTTCCCTTCTTTGCTTACCCCAAGCCCCCTTTTCCTTTTTCCTTTTGAACATTTTCTTTCTATTTCATAATACCTAACATACATTTTAGAACTCATTCACACCTTCAGTTTCTCTTCCCAGAGAAATGATATGGTATTTACATATCTGTGTCTTATTTATTTCTCTTATGAGTATGTCCTCAAGGTAGCGTCATTTGCATGTCAATGATTCAAATGTATCATTCTTTTTGGCTGAGTAATATTCCATTAAACATTTTCTTTACCCAGTCTCCTGATGATGAGTATTTGGGCTGTTTCCAAGATTTAGCTATCCAATAGGTACATACTGTTATTTTATCCATTTTACAAATGTCAAAATGGAGGCCACTGTTTCTAATGAAGGACTACAACTCAGATTTACATGTAGACCTGTCTAACTCCAGAGTGTGATCTAACTGCCATGCCACAATGCCACTGAATAAAAGTTCACTCATTCATGATTGTTATTTTTTGAGTTTTCAAATAGAGCCTGGCACATCTCCCCAGGTTCTGTCCTTTATAACAGACTTTACAGTGTGATTGTCAGGTTCCCTGGCACTTCTGCCTCACCAGTGCCTCAAAACAGAGAGAAATGTTTTCTCTTGGTATAACACCAAGGCTTTCACTTCTGCAGTTAGACTTGGCAATGAGTGTCTGAGAAAGGAGAAGGGCTGCAAATATAGCATGGGCAACTTTATTCCTTCTCACCTTGGACTCAATGCCCCACAGTGTTACTTTCCTTTTCAGATTGGGAAGCAACTTTCCACCTGACTTCACTCTCAGTCACCAATTATGCCAAGGGATCGTATCTTTGAAAGGTCAAGCAAAGGAACCCCAAAACATGTGCAGATGGCTGCTGTCTAAATTACTTATTTGTCTTGTGCTATCTTGGATTAATGACCCTGCTTGTTAAAAACACTATAAAATGACTCATAGGGTGGTGTACTCATAAAGCCCAACTCATGTTAATTAGCCACTTTTATTTATCAATATCATTCAGAAGTGGAGCAAAAGTCAACCCATTTTTAAACTTTTATTCACTTGTTCCAGGGTAATTCACGAACTCTTTTCTTTTTCAGTTTCCTGGTAACTTTTGATTTGCCTTTTTCAGCAATTTGTCATTTAGCTTTGTCATATTTATGTACCTTTTAGCCTTTCTA
>PVIC010048011.1:0-13651 GCA_004025085.1 Thryonomys swinderianus | reverse complement strand
GAAGGAAGGAAGGAAGGAGGGAGGGAGGGAAGGAAGGAAGGAAGGAATAATGGGAGGTTACATGAGCTACAGAAAGTGATTATTTCATCTTCTTTTCCTTGCACTTTTTATTTTAGGGTACATATCTGATCAGCAAAGCCCCATACACATGAATCTAAGACCACAAACTCAGATATGTAGAGTCTATGACTTTCGATAATTCAGCGTCTATCTATCTTGAATTACACTCCTAATTTGGGGTCCAGGGATTTAGTTCAATGTCGCAACACCTGCCTAGAAAGTAAGAAGTCCCAAATTCAATCCCAGGACCAAAAAACCTTCAAATTTTTCAAAGTGTTAAAATCAGATATGTGCGGGGATTATGGTTATTTCTTAGACTCCAGGGACATTTATTTAAGGTTCAAGAAATAACAAGGTCTTTTGGTTGATATCCGAAACCTGTCAAATTGACAGATTTTTGATTCTTTTTGTTAAAGACCAGAACAGTCTTACTATGTTTCATGAGAAAGTGTAATGCATTGGAGGCAATGTTTTGTGAAACAAAAAATGTCCTCATTAAGAACTGTGCAATTTTATGAGTATTCTGAACTTTATTTGAAAGGACAATGGCATATTAACAAATATATTGGATCGTTTTAAAGAGCTCAGTACATGTAATAGATTTTGTGTTAATGGTCTTTCTTTAATAGTAACCTCAGATATTACTATTCTGTAGTTTTTAAGTAATTAACATATAGGAGAGATAGTCCTTCACTAGGAGAGCGATTTTCTTTAAGATTTTAAGTATATAATAAGTGAAATCAATAGATCACAGATAAACAATTTCCAGATCTTCTCTTTGGCATGGACACCTGTAGATGCAAATGAGCTCTAGAAAGTAGGACAGCTTTTATAGAGTGCAAAATTTCTATAGGAAACCTGGTGTGGGAATGTGATGAGGGGAAGGAATAAATATGATACAGAAAGAAAATAAAACAGCATGTATAAAGGGGGTGAGGAGGTGTGGGTGGGTAGGGATATGGGTAAAAATGAGAATTAATTTGTGTCATATACTGGTACAAATTCCCCAATGTTATACGTGATTTTGAGATGTATATAAATTGTACCAATAAAGAATTCAATTTAAAAAAAAAGATTTTAAGTATAGGGCTGGAAATTTAGCTCAGTGTTTCTGGCGCCTGCCTTGCAAGCACAAGGTCCTGAGTTCCATCCCCAGTAACCACATACAATGCTGGGTGTGGAGACTCACGCCCACCAGCCATCAATACCACATACCACAGTGCCGGGCGTGGTGGCTCACGCCTGTAATCCCAGCACTTGGGAGGCAGAGGCAGGAGGATTGCTGAGTTCGAGGCTTGCCTGGGCTACATAGTGAGCTCAGGGCCAGTCTGAACTTCAAAGCGAGACCTTGTCTCAAAAAAAAAAAAAAAAAAGATTTTAAGTATATATTTTTATAGTTCTCAGATTATTGAATTTTTATAACTTTAATGGGTAGTTCAAATAGTGAAATAAAATCATAAGTACAAGAAAATAATTTATTCTTATTTATTTATTAGTATCCTAACTCACTTTCATACAAATAATCTTACGGGCTAGAAATTTAGCTCAGTGGTTCCAGCATCTGCCTCACAAGCTCAAAGTCCCAAATTCAATCTCTAGTAACCACATACCACAATGCCAGGTGTGGTGGCTCTTGCCTGTAATCTCAATACTCAGGAGGCAGAGGCAGGAGGATTGCTGAGTATGAGGCTTGCCTGGGCTACATAGTGAGCTCAAGGCCAGATTGAACTACAAAGCAAGACCCTGTCTCAAAATAATAATAATCTTACCATGTTTAACCATGACTTGAGTGGTCAATTAATTTACTAAAACTCATAATTAATTCCAGTAAAAATAAAGAGAAAATTTCAGACTAACCTGACATGTCTTGAAAGTGTTTACTGAACATCTGATAACTTTCAATACCTCTGCTCTGGCTACCCTGTCCCACAACACCAGCCTGTCTGCTGTGAATTATTACAATAGGTTCTAACTTGTCATCAGAAGCCTGAAAAATTCTAAAATGCAGTGTGTTCTGGTCATTTTTAGTGACTTTTTGTCCCTCTGAGAGTGTGAGCTACAGGCCTTGTTATCTCTCACAAGGTCCCTAAATAAAGGCACCTCATTCCATCAGGTCTCTGACCTGCCATTCCTCAGACATTCCTTCCTAGCTGACCATGGGCCCTGCTCCCAAGTCTGGACTTGACCCTTGTTGGAGGGATCTTTCCCACATACTTACATGACTTACTGTTTTTTGTTAGGCCTTTGTATGAAGGTCACTTCAAGGAAGACATTTTCCTTCGTCCTGCAGAGCTTCCAAGTCTCCACCTTCTCTTCTACCTTCTATACACTCATTTTTCTCTTAGCACTTACCATGATCCAAGCTATTTCCAGGGCAGTTCCACAGAATCAGGGATATTTCTCAGCTCTGTCACTGCTGCCCTGAAATCTATTTTTCCAATGAATGAGCGTTACTGCATGTTCAGGACTTGAGGACCCCCTTTCAGAGACTATCTCATTTTGTCTCTGTATAACTCTATAGACATTGGCATCACAGGAATAATACAATAAACTGACTTGTATTTCATTAGGATCATTGTGGCTGCAAGCTGGGGAATTACTGTAATAATCCAGAGCAAAAATGAGGAAGACTACAGTAGCAGTGGTGAGACGCGGCCCAGTGTTCAGCAGAAACTTTCAGTAAATGAGGACACTGAACCAGAGACGTGTAAGGCCCTGTTCAAACTTATTGAGCTATTGAATGGCTGACAGTATATTTAGATGACTCTCAGGGCGGGCTCTATCTACTGAGCCTGGTGTCATCTATACTACAGACTTAAAGATAGTAAGGCTTCAGGTGGCTCCTGCAAGTAGCAAACTGTATTCAGTTTAACACTTGGTGCTCAGAAAGACACACCTAATGTTTATATTCTGAGAGTTTTTTGAGACATCATTAAGATATATGAAGCACATGACACATAGGGAGGTAGTAGTTTCATGATAAATGTAGTACACAACAATCAACCACTTTACACAGCTGTAATCTATTTCAGATGGATAGATCATAGGTATACACAGATATAAAAGTAACTTGTTTTATAAGTGTATATATAATGTATGGAAATAACTTTTGAAATGATAGTTTTATTTCAGTTTCCTAGTGGTGGAAACATAAATGAGAATATTAATGAATATATCCTAGTCTCTGCCTAGGGATTGGTTTAAGGAAAAGAAAAGAGACAAGAGGAAATAAAGGAAAAATCACAAATAAATACTATCCTGAGAGTAGTGTGAATTTTCATCAATATTTTTTAACTGACTTGATTGGTACATTTTATACATACATTATGATCACATGCAGCATTGAGAGTTTGCACTTGTACATGGTGTATCGATTCTCATTTTTCCTCTTTCCCCTGCCCTCCCTACAATCCCCAGTTTCTATATATAAGCTTTGTTTCCTTTTTTTTGTACCAAATTTTTCTTTTCTTTCTTTACTTTCCCCTACATGCTCTTCCCCTTTTTCTTTTGCATCTTTTCTTCCCATTTCATATTACCTATTATGCATTTTGGCTTGCATTTATGCCTTCCGTTTTTCATACTAAAGAAAAGATATGGTATTTACATATATGTGTCATATGTACATCCTCTCCTGTATTTGAGTCATTTTATACTCAAATGGATTTACCTTGAGGACATGCTCATAAGAGAATTTTAATAAATATTTTTAAGTTCCATAAATTTCTGAAGAATCTGACTTCTTTGGATTTGGTTTGTCATTAACTTGGTAACATGAGCCAATCTTTTGAGTTGCCTTGGCAACCAGTTTCAGTAACATAAGTGTTAGCTCTTAATTGGTATTCACAGTTAGTGGCTGGTGTCTTTGCTCTTGTCTCCATGGTGACTTAACTGTCATATTTTCATCTTTAGCATGGTGGTAAGATTTCATCTGCGTGTGCCTGCATGTGGCTTATTGTGTGTGTCCATAATCTCTAGTGTCTTACTTAATGTCTGTAAATGTGATTACTTTTGAGCTATTAGGTTCTTGTTGAAAACAGTTGTTCTAGGGCAGTTTATTCATCCTTCCTCTCTATCCTGTACATGTTTCAAGCATCCATTTTGGAGGATGTATGCTTTGTATGGTTGTCTAACTGAGGATAATTCTGCATAACTCTGAATGTGTGTTTGGAATATGGATGCTTCAAATATGCAAATTAAGGTAAAATCATATAAATAAGGATTTTTCAAGAGTGTTTATCTGAGGCTGGAGGTAATGAATATTGTATTTGAGAAATAAATGTCAAATTAGAGAAATGATATTCAATGTTTTCTGTGTTGAAAATATCTTTTTACACTTTGCTTAAGTAAGGCCAAGATGCTTCATCCATCTAATCTCCAGTAATCCCCTACAACAGAATGTAGGGCACCCACCTAAATTGTTCTGCTTAAACTAGTTTCACCTGTTTTTAATTTAATTTTTATTAGTACCCATCTTTTTTCCATTCTTCAAGCTAAATAGAATGGCCTCCCCATCAGAAGAGGTCAGCTGCTTAGCCACTGTTAGTCTTCGGTCTCGGCACAAGTGCGCCAGTGTCATGGTAGAGGTAAGGGGCGCAGGTGGGGCTGTGTGCCACAGCCGTAGAGCCTAACCCTGCTGCAGCTTTCCACCCTCGGCTCGAGTTCTGACATTCCCGTGTACTGACCTGTGGCCCTTTGTGAGGAAAAATGTCAATAAAAATTTAAAAGCAGACATGAAAAACACCTTATGCTGTACTTTTCTTCGTTTGTAAATTAGAGCCAGTCATACATAGGGAGAATCACTATTTTTACAATTTATTGTCTCAGTACTCCCATAATGACTGATTTCAAACTTCTGACATGGTGCTACTGAATATAGAACACGAAAGGATTTCTCTTATAAACAAGCTCCAACATGCCATCGTTATTCTATGTGGATTATGAGGTTTAAATAAGCTGTACTAGACAAAATACTTAATAAGCATAACCAGTATATAACAAACTCTCTTAATTCTCTCTTCTCAACAAAACATCTTTGTACTTGTATGTGTGTGCATATGTGCATGTGTGTGCATGTATGTGTGCGTGCTTGTGTGCGTGTGTGTGTGTGTGTATGTGTGTGTTAAGGGGATGAATCCAGGGTTTCCATTTGTTTTTTTGTCTGTTTGTTTTGTTTTTACTTTGACACATCATCTTGTTAAATTGCCCAGGATATGTTTAAACTCATGATCCTCCTGCCTTAGCCTCACAGTCCCATTTCTTTGTATTTAAACATAATCTTCCTATAGTGGTGCAGCTCACATACTGTAGAATTCACAGTTTTCTATAGAATAGAAAACTGAATTTCCTGTTTTTTAAAATATATCTGTTGATCTCCACTATATGCACCTAACACTTGCTTATAGAAGATACATTTGCATTGTGGGGTTTTAAAATAGGTGTCCAAATTTTTCAATACTCCTCACTTCAAAATATAGAGTACAATTCACCTCCTTTTGATTCTAAGTTGTACTTGATGATTTTCTTCTAATGAATAAAATATGGCAGAAATGATAACACGTGGCTTTGGGTACTGGGCCCTAAATCGTGGGGTTATGATTTTCTCTTTGCTTTCTCTTTTGGAATTCTTATTTTGAAGAAAGGCAGCTGTCCAAACAGTTAACAATCCTATGTACAGGACCCTATGAAAAGATTCATGTGGTCAGGAAATAAGACTTTCACTAACAGTAAGTGAGTCATCTTAGAATTAATGCTGCAATTTAAGTCAAATCTTCAGATAGCTGAAGTTCTAACATCTTCATAGACAACTCATCAATGATTCTGGGCCAGATCAACTGCTTCCTCACTTGTGATATTACAAATGTTAATTGTTTTAACCCACTAATTTTTGAAATATTTGCTAGACAGTAATAAGTAACTAATACAGCATAGTTTATACCCATCCAAATGCTTCAGAATTAGATACCATAGCATTAGGGTTTAATTATAAAGTGTAGAGAGCATGTAGAAAACAACTTAATATTCCCAAGCATTGACAAAGAACTTGTAATGCTGTCATGAGAAGAGTTGCTATTTGAATTTGTTATTAATGATATGTTTACTGGGTATTAATGGCTCATCACTGTCAGAATGTGTCTGTGGTATATAGATATTTAAAATGGTTTTCTGTTAATGAGCCACTAGCTCAGCTGTGATCCAGAGCATCTGTGGGAAGATGTGCTGATGGATAACCTGAAGGTCAGCTCGATTAAATTCCTGGAAGCATGTGAGGTTAATTAACCAATGGAATCAATCCAAATTTGGAAATTCAGACACCCAATTTAAAGGCTATTACTGAGGTCATTGCAGGGGTCATTGTTGCAAGAAAAAGATAATATATGCATGTTTCTTTTAGGATAGTAATTCCTTCTATGCTTTTTAATCAGTGTTTAAGTGGAAATACCCTTGACTTGATTTGTTTTACTTAAAGCTTTAAATGAAAATTTCTGTTTGATAGTAAGTCCTAATAAGAGATAGAAAAATTAAAGTTTTAAGCAATGAAGAACATCTACCCTATATTTTACTCTGAATTGTACACTTTATAGTAGTAGATTATTTGGCCTAATAGTGCAACTGGTGAAATATAACAATTCCTCACATAGTAGCTAAGTGGAAATATTGCCTCTTAAGATATTGATATTTCCACTTGATATTACTGATGTGGCACCAGAGGGACACCTAATGACCCAAAACATAGAGATTTTGGAGAAAAAAATCCAAATGAATAGTAAGTGGGCCACTAAGCGAAATATGCCAAAAACTATAGTTTCACTTAAAAACGTACAGTATGAAGAGGAAGCATACATATGTATTAGTTAGAAATTTTTCCATGCTTGGGGGAAAAAAGAATGACAGATATTTTACATGTTTAAATATGATCATTTCCAACCTTTTTATGTATAGGATGCTATTCAGATTCTATCAAAACAAGATGACTTGAGGGCCAGAGATTTAGCTCAGTGTTTCCGGCACCTGCCTTGCAAGCACAAGGTCCTGAATTCAATCCCAGTAACCACATACAATGCTGGGCATGGTGACTCACACCCACCAGCAATTAATACCACATACCACAGTGCTGGGCGTGGTGGCTCACGCCTGTAATCCCAGCACTCAGGAAGCAGAGACAGGAGAATTGCTGAGTTCGAGGCTTCCCTGAGCTACATAGTGAGCTCAGGGCCAGCCTGAAGTACAAAGCAAGACCCTGTCTCAAAAAAAAAAAAAAAAAAAGATGACTTGAGATGGGGGAAAAATTAAAAGGTTTTTAGGAAATCATGCTATTTATAAACTATTGAACTTTATTTTCACTTTCCTAAGATTATTTTCTTGACTAGGTCAATTATAAGATAACTATCTATATTTAAGTTGAAATCTATTACTTTTAAAAATTAAATCATATTACTTTTAAAAATTGAATTTATGGGTACATTTTATGTATACATTATGATCACATTTATCACTGAGAATTTGTATCTGTATATGATATTACCTTTTGCTTTGCTGCTGTTTGTTTCAACAATAATTGCTAAAGACAGTTTGGCATGTTTAAAGAGCACATGTTCAGGATGACCAGAGAGGGAAAGCCTGCCTACAAGTCATTTAGATGAGCTGATGAGGAGGAATGGATTAGTAGTATATGGGTCTTCACAAATATGTGGAAATGAGGTTATAAAAACATGTATGGCACCATATCAACAGAGCTAAAGACAAAAATTGCATGATTGTCTCAATAGATACAGGAAAAAGCATTTAACAAAGTCCAATACTGATACAGGATAAAAACCCTACAGAAAATTGGATTAGATGATCTTTACCTCAATCTGATAAAATACATCTGTGACAAAGCAACAGCCAACATCATACTAAATGGTCAAAAACTGATAGCTTTGGGCCGGAGGGTTAGCTCAGTGGTTCCGGCGCCTGCCTCACAAGCGTAAGGACCTGAGTTCGATCCCCGGTTACTACATATAATGCTGGGCGTGGTGGCTCACGCCTGTAATCCCAGCACTCAGGAGGCAGAGACGGGAGGATTGCTGAGTTCGCGGCGGCTTGCCTGGGTACCATAGTGAGCTCAGGGCCAGCCTGAACTACAAAGCAAGACCCTGTCTCCAAAAAGCAAAAAAAAAAAAAAAAAAAAAAAAAACTGATAGCTTTCATTTTAAAATCAGGATCAAGACAAGAATGTCCATTATAACTACTCCTATTCAATATACTTGTGGAAACATTAGCTGGACCAATTAGACGAGAGAAAAAAAATAAAAGGAATAAAGATTGGAAAGGAAAAGTTATTATTATTTATAGATGATGCAATAGTCTACATTGAAAACTCCACAAAAACAATTCTAGATGTAATAACCAAACCCAATAGCATAGCTGGATACAAATTTAACTCTCAAAAATTAATAGTATTCCCGTACACAAATAACAAATTCACTGAGAGTGAGAGAAACAGCACTTTTCACGATAGCATAAAAATTGAAATACTTAGATATCAGTATCACAAAGGAATTGAAAGAATTTTACATTCAAAATTACAGTACTCTGAAAAAGGAGATTAAAGAAGATATCATAAAATAAAAAGCTATCCCTTGCTTTGAGTGAGAATGAACATAATAAAAATAGTTGCACTCCCAAAATTGTTATACAGATTTAATGCAACCCCAGTGAAAATACCACTAGCATACCTCACAGAAGTAGAGAAAACATTCCTAAAATTCACATGGAGCCAGAAGAAATCTTGAATAGCATAAACAATTCTGGTAACAAGAGCAAGGCAGGAAGCATCACAATCCTTGACTTGAAACTATATTATAGAGCTACTGTGATAAAAACAGCATGATACTAGCACAAAAACAAACAACAACAACAAAACCCAAAACCAAAAATCAGACACGAGATAAATGGGACAAATTAGAAGAGACAGAAATAACTCCAAACACTCAACCATCTCATCTTTGACAGGGGGGACATTTGCAAAAACACTTTCTTCACTAGAAGAAAGAGACCTTTTCAAATAAATCGTGCTCAAAAAAGTGGCTTTCCACACGCCAGAGATTAAAACCAGCCCCATGTCTCTCACCATTCACTAAACTAAAATAAAAACTGCATTGTTTCTCTAGTGTGGGAAATAAGGTCCAAAATATACAATAGATACTGTGTATCAAAATTAAGGGGACCTAGGGGAAGAAGGGGGAAGGAAAAGAAAAAAGTGTAAAAAAAAAAAAAAAAGGTTAAAATGGGCTGGACATGGTGGCTCAGGCCTGTAATAACAGTACTAGGAAGGCAGAGATAGGAGGACTGCTGAGTTTGAGGCTTGCCTGGGCTACATAGTGAGCTCAGGGCCAGCCTGAACTACAAAGCAAGACTGTCTCAAAAAAAAAAAAAGTAAAATGGAAACAAAGCTTTGTAAATAAGGAAGAGAAGTGAGGTTTAAAGGAGGGGAGGGGAATGAGAAAAAAAGTAGAATTGAGCTATATCAGGTACAGGTACAAATTTTCTATAATGAATGTGATCATTATATACATCTAAATTATAATAATAAAATTCATAGATTTAAAAAACATTATGAGCCATCCTTTGGGTTGACATTTTATGTCAGTACATCATAGTTGTTCAAGATTTTGAGTCAGGCAGTGGCTTTATTATACTTGTATTTTTAAGAAGATATCATATTTAGATGAGTATGGGGACAGGACCACACTGTGACCAGCTTTCTGGAAGACCACTCAAGAGGCAGAGACCACTCAATACCACTTTCAATCTTCCAGTACAAGTGGGTGAGAGCGTGAGCACCAGATTGACATATCATTACATACATAAATACATATGGTGCATGCCTCAGTTTGCACGCACTGCTGTCTGCAAACAAAACAGTTGGCAAACTGAAGCATTTGGCAAAAATATGCTTCCATTCATGAATGTTCATCAGGTAACAACCACGACCATGGCTATCTTCCCCAGATTCGTAGGACAAACTACGTTCATAAACAAAGGTACCATGGCATATATGAATTATTTCTTGATCTGAATTCCAGATTAGCTTAGCAGGATTTCATTTTGGGTTCACTGTCCACCCTTGAAATATTTAGGGGTGGCAGGGAAAGTCACTTGGCAGGGCCTGGTAACCAGTGTCTTATCATTGCAATATTGAAATGGGATTCCCAGAGAATAGGACAATATCGTCATCAAGGAAAACAAGTCAGAGGGCTTACATAAGAGAGTACAGGTGATATTTTTAATTTAGGCATATTATCAAGCACTGTATGGATATAATTTGATGAGGTTCCAGTATCACATGTAATCAGAACAGACGGATGTGGCTTGTTTTCAGATATTTGCAAAAGAGTGGCCTTGCTGATAATGTTTTCTATTCCATTTAAGGTGAAAGATAACGCTTTCAGGAAATTTAGAAATACATGGCTTCTGGGAAGTTTTAAGTCTGTGGTTTAAGGAAGCAATCAATCACCTTCCCTGTTTGCCCTGAGAGTGAAAGAGTACTTCATCTTCCTAAAAGTGTAAGAAAAAGTCTGTAGTTTGGAATAAGCACAAGAAAATGAATTTGAGAGACTTATTATATAAATTCCTAGTTTTTAAATGTCTATGCAGATGTTCAAGAAGCTCAGAAGTTACCTTATAGTGGAGTTTGTGTAAAACTATAGACTTAGAACAAAGTGTTTCTATCTTAAATGAATGTGTTATTTCTTTTACCTTCTGGTGCTGTCTGCAACTTCCAGTAATATTTGAGTTCCCTCAATCATGGATTCTTCAATGTGTGGGTTTTAAATGTGAGCTACTAATATCTTTAAATCCCAGGTTCATTTTTCTCATTCTCCCAAACATCCATGTGACAAGCATCGCAAGCATCCATGTGACTCTTCCATGCCCACATGTGGAGTATGTTTGGAAAAACAATCCAAATAAAGACAAATAAAAGATAAATATGTCTCTCACCTATTCTTCCAAGACAAAATTTGAAAAGTTAATTATTGGAGCCCCGGAAAAAAAATGTCCTTAAACTTTTGGACTTCAGTTTCTTCACATGGCAATTTGCCCAAGATTTTTTTTTCCCTGTGTGTAAATAATTTGTGTGGGGGACTCCAAGTGTGTGGATACAAGCATGGAGCGGTTACAGCTCTCTGTTTTTGGTGCTTACTGTACTCCAGGAAGATTCTTAGTCATATGCAGATGAATCAGTTTATACCCTGAGCATAAAAGACTCTTCCCTCAAAAGAGATTTTAAATCTCTCCCTAGAGACAAGAACATGGAGCAGATTAAGCAGTAACAATGAAGTAATATCAACCTCTCAAAGCGTAACTGTGTCATAGATCACAAAATGAAGGTATTGGAGTCAAGACTCACAGTGAACCCCCTGGGAAGCCCTGTGACACCACCAACTGCCCAATATGTGGGCACTTCTAAAGTATATTAAAAAGCTGGCCCAATAATCAAAGTGTGAGACCCAGGAAATGGAAATCTGAGTCAGTTGTGCTGTCTCACTGCACAGTGGAATTCCAACAAAAACGTGGGATCTAAGCTGAGCTAGAATGGCTGAACAGGTATCAACAGAACAAATAACTTAATGATGTCATAACCCACTGCAGATCTTCTATAGTTTATTGACTGTAAGATCTAGTAAGTGCCAAAGAACAACTCATGAGTAGGCAAATTAGAGATGTGTGAATCATGTTCATAAGTGTATCACGTATAGTTCTGCCAGGAAAGAAAATCACATCCAGAAATGGGCAAAGTAGAGAATTAACAGGAAGATTGTTCATGGAGACGTGGATAGATTTTAAGAAACTAGCAGAGGATAGTGTGGTATCCAGATGCCAGCAACAGGAAAGAACATTTTTCACCAAGAGTTTGAAATAGCAAGATGAGGGTACAGTTCACTGGATCTGAGATTTCCTCCTGTGGAGAAGGCTTCCTGACCGGTTCTGTGCTTTAAGAGCTAGAGATAGGCACTATGCAGTGACTGGACAGGAAGGAAACCTCAGGAAAGCAAATCTAACCCTTTCCCTTCCCCCCCCTTCCCTTTCTAGTGCCTCTTTCCACCTGTCCCCATGTCGCAAACCCACAGGAAGTCAGAGACAAGGCAGTTTGCTGGAGAAATCCAGTACCTAGGGCAGAGGACAGGGAGCAACAAAGTATATAGTGAATTTGGAAAAATCCAAAGCTCTCCAGCCCAATGGGTAAATCTCTTCTGAAGATATAGGTGCCTGTTCTAACACTTGCTTAGGGCATTAAAAATGCAGTACCTGGGTCAACTTTGTACTCATTCCAGAGATTCCTTATCTCTGAGGTAGAACCCATCAAGGTGATTCTCCAATAGTACAAGTTATTAAGCAAGAATCTACTGAGCGACACTGAGAAATAACTACTTAATTAAAAACAACAGTTCCTATATTTGTAGACTGCCTTTCCACAGCCAACTTTCATGTCAATTTGTTCTCTTCAGGGAATTTCTAGATTGAAGAGTAAGATCACATGCCATTGTGGTTATCTGTCATGTACCTATCAATCATCTATTAATCTATGAATAAATAAATGAATCTACTTTATCATTTATAATATGTGATCTTAACATCTTTAAACTAGCTTTTTACTTCAAAATGACATTTATGATCTATTTATAGAGTTTTAGTGAGGACTACATATAAATGATTAAATTGAATATCCTAATCTTTGGCACAGATTAAAAATACAAGAAATAATTAAATGCTGTCACTTCATGGTGCTTTGTCATAATGCATGGTCTATATTAGCATTATGTGTGGAAGTCAAAAGCCACAAGGTGGATTAATCCTGTAAAGAGGACACACATCTTGCTCATCTTTAATAATGCAAATAACAAATCATCTCTGTATCTTCATATTTTAGATGTAAACATAGGAAAGAAGTGGCAAGAAAAATAAGAAGAAAGAAACCTAGTTTATTATTGTTTCCCCACTATCTATTCAGAAACACTGAAAACATGTTCCCTACAGGCTTCGATGACCTGAGGAATGTTGTAAAAGCTGTTTAAGAAAGAAAAAGGGCTTTAAGATTCTTTTTGAGAGATATTTGATTAGACTTGACTTGTTTTACATAATGTATGTTCAGAACTAGAATGCTGCCTGAATTTGTGTGCAGAATATAATAATATTTCCTGTTTAGTCAGTTAATAGTGAGTCCTGCCATGGCCTCCAAGTGGTGTCATTTGGCCTGGTCCGTTACCCTGCTGTCTCTGTAATCAGATGGCCTCCGCAGGGTGAGCGGGGACACGGAATTACAACACCCAGACTCTGCATGGATGGGAACCTTCTCCTTTATTTTTTGGATATTATAAGCATTCACGTAGGGTGCCTTGGGATGTGACTGGATGAGAAGGCAGGTGCGGTGCTCACAGCGGGATGTGATTAGGTGCAAAGGCGCAAGCAGCATTTACCAATGTATAATTGGTCTGCCTCATCTGCGTTGCCTGCCTCACCTGTATCTGTTGTTATGGCTTCTTAAAGGGGTATGGCCTCTTTTTGTCCACCAGAAGAGAGGGAGAGAGACAGGGAGGGGTAGGGGGAG
>PVIC010048010.1:0-13672 GCA_004025085.1 Thryonomys swinderianus | reverse complement strand
TATGATGAAATAGTGAATCTTCACCAAAATCAAAGTCCAGCTGTGGTCAGGCATGTGGCTCATGCGCTGCCCTTACTAGGAAGGGGCAGAGCTAAAGCAAATTAAGAACTGTCCTTGTGTCGGTGTTCGTTAAGTGAGCAGACAGTGTAGCTTTAGGAAACAGACCTAGTAGAAAGAGAAAAGTAAATTAGAAAAGGTGAGGTACATATATGAAACAGAGAATTCAATTTCAGAGTTTAACTCTCATTAGGCAACAAAAGCTTAGAAAGACTTCAGTGTTTGAGCTGTCAGAAATGGCTTAGTTATAAAAGCCAGTCTCTGGTTAGCTTGCACTATCTTGTCATGTGATGCCTTCTACCACATTGTGATACAGCAAAAATGCCCTACCTACTCCCCAGCTTCATGCTTTTCTACATGCCAAGCTCCAGAACTGTGAATTAAATAAACATATACTTTTTTTTTGAGACAGGGTCTCGCTTTGTAGTTCAGGCTGGTCCTGAGCTCACTATGTAGCCCAGGCAAGCCTCGAACTCAGCAATCCTCCTACCTCTGCCTCCTGAGTGCTGGGATGACAGGCGTGAGCCACCACGCCCAGCAATAAACACAAACTCTTACTAAATCACCCAATTTCAAGTATTTTTAAAAATAGCAACAGAAAATAGGCTGAGACACCAGGAAATTATTGGGAAATTCTTACTATTCAACCTCTATAGTTCCTTCTAATGATTGTCCATAATTCAGCCATCTTAGCAGGGAAACTCAATTTCTAAACAAACTGCACCCCCGAAGGACTGAAGATCACTGTGAATGTTATAAACATTTTAAGGCCCTCTAGCTTTCCATGGAGAAAACCCAAAAGAATGGGTAAATATATTAACTCCAAATTCCTCCCTTTTGAATAGCAACTGAGCATCATTATAATATTAAGTTCAAATACTGTTACGATTTGAAGAAAGAACATAGTTATGAAGTTGCAGAGTTATGATATTTTGATTCTTTGTAACTGAGGAAATTAAAACCAAAGAAAATGAGGTACTGAAAATGTCAGAAATGACACACAGAATAACATACTCTCTCCTTCAAAATGAACCTAAAGTTAATTTAAATTCACTTAGCATATAAAGTACCTAAAATTTTCATTAAAATTGATTTCTATTGGTTAGAATTCATCATACACTTGTGCTAACTTTATATATACATTTTATATAAAGAGCCACAGAATAAAATCGTGCAGTTTTGTGCATCACATGCAGGCACCCAACTGAAGGAGGGAGGGGGAACTCAAATCCAGTTCAGGGCCTGCAGGTGTGCTTCCTGGCATCAGCTCGTTCTTCTCTGCCTGTCCCCTTCATTCAAACAACGCGTCCGCAGCCGGCAGCAAAGAAAGAAGGCCCTGCAGAAGCCAAGTAAAACCGTGGTGCTCTTCTACCTGAAGGGGGCGCCATTCCACAACTGCCATATACGCTGCTCCTACTGGTGCTCTTGCTTTTACAGGCTAGTCATCACCCAGGCTAGCAGTGGTCCATCTAGCGACCTTGTTTATATATTAGCAAATATGGCATTTGACTCTTTCAAGCCATTATTGGTGGCAGATTTAACGGAGTGAGTTCTCACTAGCTGACATTTTGCTATGGTGTACTGGGTCGCCTGACAATAATGGATGCAGTTTTTCTAAAAGTGTTGGGTTCCTTCTGACAAAAGATCATGGCCACACACAACTTTTTGGAATCTGAAACTTATTCGAGAGTTCTTGAAAAATAATAACCCAAATGTGGAAAGAAGTGAAAAAGAATTACATTTCATTTCATAAGAGATACATTTAAGACTCCCAAAAGTTACCATTGTCACTTTAGCTTTGATCCTTGATGAAAAAACTGATGAGGATCATCGATTATTTTGGAGGTCCAAGCAGATCAATATTTCAGTGTGTGATGTAATATCAAGTGGCTATTAAAATATGGTATCAGAATCTAAACATAGGAATATCACATAAACTAGAAATAGAGCCTCTTTCTGTTCTCAGCATTATTAATATACCACTGAGAAAGGACAGCGGGCTGAAGAGTGGAATGTGGTCCTGGAAAACTGCGTAAAAGCCAAAAAGTACTTTCAAGGAAAGCATATATCTGAGTAAATATCTCAAGATGGCCACAGAGTGGGTGTGATTTTTGAGGACATAAAGTTTTCCTACACCCCTCTCTGCTTACCTCTTCTGTACTATTTCTTTTTTTTTCTTTTTGAGACAGGGTCTTGCTTTGTAGTTCAGGCTGACCCTGAGCTCACTATGTAGCTCAGACAAACCTCGAACTCAGAGCAATCCTCCTGTCTCTGCCTCCCAAGTGCTGGGATTACAGGTTTGAGCCCCCAAGCCCGGCATTTGTGGTATGTGTTACTGATTGCCAGTGGGCGTGAGCCACCACGTCCAGTATTGCATGTGGTTACCAGGGATCGAACCAGGGACCTTGTGCTTGCTAGGCAGGTGCTGGTATCACTGAGCTAAATCTCTGGCCCTTCTGTACTATTTCTTACGTTTATTTGATAATGCATAATTGTCTAGGATTTATTATTCCTTTGGTGTGAAGGTAATTAAAATACAGAATACTGTCTTCCATTGGCTGTTCTCTAAGAGATCACAGCAAACACAATTTGATAAGGAAATAATATAAAGAAAGAGTACTCAAAGATGGGGAGGTGATAGTAAGATGGGAAAGGGCTGAGACAGTTTGAATTTCAATTTTGAGTAAAACTGACTCCACCTTGGAGATCAAAGCAACTTTATTTAACCAGCTCTGCATAAGAACGATAATTTGACTAAGACATTGTTGGGTCCTAGATTTTAGTTACAGAGCTCAGGTTTGAGTTTTACTTCCATCACTAACTATCCATGTTTACTTGGATAGGCATGATGTCTCTGGCTCCAATTTCCTCCTCAACAAATATTTATGTGTCTAATCCATGCCAGATATTGTTTTAAATGAAATCATGGTAGTAATAGTACCATCATCTAGGAGTATTATGAGAAACAAATGAGATAATCTAACAAAGTGAGTGCCTGGCAGTCAGTAAGAAGTATCTTATGGAGCAAATAACCATTAGGATGATGACTTTCATTTGTAAATCTCTGCACAGTTTACAATGCACTTCCACATTTCTCGTCTCCTTCCAACAACCCTGTAGGTACAACTAGCCAGAATATTCAACGCCCAATTTTTTTTTTTTTTTGAGACAGGATCTTGCTTTGTAGTTCAGGCTGGCCCTGAGCTCGCTATGTAGCCCAGGCAAGCCTCGAACTCAGCAATCCCCCTGCCTCTGCCTCCCGAGTGCTGGGATTACAGGTGTGAGCCACCACGCCCGGCTCTTTTTTTTTTTTGAGACAGGGTCTCACTTTGTAGTTCAGGCTGGCCTTGAGCTCTCTTTGTAGCCCAGGCAAGCCTTGAACTCAGAGCAATCCTCCTGTCTCTGCCTCCAGAGTGCTGGGATTACAGGCGTGAGCCACCACGCCCAGTTGAAAACACTCTTATATTCCTGCAACATGGCCTTGTGGGATAAGAAACAAAGAATTTCTTTGAACAAGAAGGAGAGAAACCTGGGTGAGTAGGGATACAGTGGCCTCCCGTCCTATAAGAATGGACGTGGGGAGTGAATTCATAGAAAGTGTTATTATAATGAACTGTTGCAGTCAGAAAATACTTTTTCCTTTTGATTCAGTTTATCTTTACATACAGCATATTCTGGGTTCGTTATCCACAGGGAGTGGGGAGGGGTTTCTGCTTGAAGCCATGGATACTGTGACATAAACACCAAAAGTAGTCTCTGACTAGATCCTGATTTTGTTAGTCTATTTGTGCTGCCGTAACAAATTAGACTGTATTTTTATAAATAGAAATTTGTCAAGTGTGTAGGCTGAGAAGTCCAAGGCTAAGACAATGCACGTTCTTTATTTGGTGGGGGCTCTTTCCTCTGCTTCTAAGATGACACCTTCCTTGTGGCCTTGTCCTGAGATTGTGGGGCAAAAAAGGACTGAGTTCCTGAGGATGATGTGTGTAAGGAAGGCACTAATCCTATTATGATTTAATTACCCCCTAAGGGCCCCACCACTTTGGATCATGACACTGGGGGTTAAGAGGGTTACAAATATTCAAACCATAGCGCCAGTCTTTACCAAATGACTGTGATCTTTCTTTAGGCTTGAAATTTTTCAGAATAAAAAGTTGAGGGGTGAAATCAAGAAGTTTCAGCTTTAGATCTTGAGAAAAAACTTACTTGGCATTATATTTAGGTAGTAAGCTGGGGGGATTGATTTTAAAAGAGACTTCGAAACTTGTTCTGTAAGAAGCTGGATTATAGATCTGTACAGTTTTGGTAAATACTTGCACAGGGCTTTATAAGGAACTTAATATTTTCTTAGGGCCAAACCTTAAAATAGAGAAACAAGGGAAGCGGATGCAACTCCTGGTTTTCAAACACGTTCATCAGCCCGAAGTTTTAATTACAACTTCTCTGGAGTTCATAGTATGTTGTCCTCATTAATCCCCAATCAGAGGTTTGAGTCATCCGAATAAATCCGCAGGATTTACGCACACGGAGATTGTTATTGAGTAGCTGAGCTTCGCAGTTTCCAGGGATATGATATATGACACCCTCTGCCCTTTTGCTGATGAGGTGTCTCCTGATTTTCCAAGCCAGAGTAGAGCCCAAGATTAGGGGAGCACATACTTAAGGGTGCGTGTCTGCAGGTGCCGGTTGGGACATGACGACGAACGCAGAGGCGATTAGACGCTGAGGACAGTGCAGAAACTTCACCGGGGAAGATTCCTGGTGCAGGAAGTTTCAGTTCAGCAGCGCCGCGGGGAGACGGTGCTGGGTTTATTTACTTAGGGTACGAACCTCCCAGGTTTCCGGAGGAGCGGGTGTACCCCGGGGGTGCGGGCGGCTGCGTATGAGAACTTGGAAGCCTGACTGCGGCTCCGCTGGCGAAGAGGACGCGAGACGCCCGGAGGCCTCTGCACGGCAGGGGCCAAAGGAGAAACCAAGGGGCAGCGGCCCGAGGCGGAGCGAGGCGCCCACCCGGAGGCTCCGAGTCCCGAGCGCTCCTGAACACATCCGCCCGCCCCCGGGCCGCGGACCCGCGCCGGGCCGTCCCGAGCTGCCCCGGCGCTCCCGCGGGTCGCCGTCCCAGGAGCTCCGGCCTCGCCCTTGCCGGGGGCGCCCGCTCCGTCTCCGCGCCGGCCCGCGCCGCGGCGTGACGGGGAGACACAGCTCGCCAACTCGGGAAAACTTCCTCCCGGAGACGCCCGGAGCTCTGGGGCTCCCGGGGCCCGCGGCGGGCATTAGAGGGACCCGGCCGCTCGCGGCGACTTCACCACGGATGCGCCCGGACGCGGCGGCCGGCGCGGGCTCTCGGCGCCGCGAGGCTCCGCTTTCCTGCGGCGGGAGCGCGGGCGGCCTGACCGGCGCTTAACCCGCCCGCGGCAGTGGCCATGGGAGTTGCGGCGGCGCGGAGCGAGCCGGGACTCCGCGGCCGAGAGGCGTCTGCTGTGGGTTTTTCTCTCCCCGGACCCCTGCTGCCCCGCTCCTGCTCCTGCTCCTCCGGGTAAGTGGAAGCGGGCTGTGAAGGACCGAAGCGCAGCACCGCAGGCACTAGAGCAGCCGAAGGGTTAATGTGAGTTTTTCCCCGTAGACAGACCCTCTCCCTGGAGTCCAACCCCAACAACGCAGTTTCGGGAGAGCTGAGTTTGATTTCAGGCGCACTAGAAGGGAGGGTGCTGGGACTTAGGTATTTACTTATTTTTAATGGGCCCCCCCCAACACAAACAAACCCAAACTTGTTTAGAGCAAACCCTGAGCAGGGAAATCGTAAGAGGACGTGAGTACGACCCCAGAGGTCGATGGCTCAGGGAAGGAAAAGGAGGAGGCGTCCAGGGAACAGAGCAGGGGCCAAGCCTATGGGCAATGACTCAGTCTCCCTAGCAGCTCCAGACCCCACCCTCCCGCATGCCGGTACCCCCATCCTACACCTTCCCAGTCCCCGGAACCGTGCTGTTGCCCTTCTGGGGTAGTGTGCCAGTAGCCAAGGGCTAAAACAACTTCTAACAGAGATCAGAATGCTGGATGCTGGTCAGATGGTTGTTGATTGGCTGAGTGATGATGGCTCCTAAGGCCCTGTTCTGTACCGTAGAAATTTGCCTTTCGAAGGGAACCAATCCCCTGACACCGACCCTAGAGTGCAAGGGTAGCCCAGATTATTCTGCAGAGGAGGGGCTGGGGCTTTGGGCGATATAGTCTTTAGCCTTTGCTACTCAAAAGGACCCATCTGAGCCCCACGGTGAAATTCATGAGTGGCGACCAGGTGAGTGTGCAAAGTGCTGGCACAGAAAGCACAAGCCTTTGGATCAGGCGAACTCGGGTTCGAATCGCTGTGTCATGGCCTTGGGAGTGTTTCTTTATTCTGGTGAGCCTCGGTCTTCCCATCTGTAAAAGGAGGTCAGTGGGAGGTTTCTCAGCGACACTAGGAAAGATGAAGAGAAAGGGAAGTGGGGAGGCGAAGGGGCGTCCCGCGGTGCCTGCCCTTCCTCACATGCAGGACGGAGGCATCTCTGTGGGCTGGATGACTGTGATGAAGGTAACAGCATCGCGGGGCAGGGGCTGGGCTGGAGCCAGCCACCCCGGACAGTCTGAGGCCAGGACTAGGAGGGTTGGAAGCGCTTCTTAGCAAGGGGACCCTTTGGTCCTGGGGACAGAATTTCCATACATACAGGTCTCTGAGGGGCACAGGAGAAGCAGAAATTCGTTCCTCTCCTTTCCCATCCCTGGTCCCTCTCTCAATCCTTCCATCAGAGGAAGGAAGATGGGGTAACTCTGGGGCACCCGGGGGAGCCACCCAAAGGGCTGCGGAGTTAGGTGAGCACCAAAGCCTGTTGACCTGAACTCGGTCTTAGGGACGCAGCCCAGGTGCCTTAGTGACAGCGCTCACCGGCTTTCCCACAGACCCCAGAGGCCCCCAAGAATCTCGGAGGCCTGGTGTGGTGAACAGAGGAGAGGATGGCTCTGCCGGCCCCGGCTCCCCAGCAGCCTGCCATACAGAGGGCAACTGCGGGCGTGGGGCTTTAGGGCCAAGGCTGGCAGGCTCAGGGGCAACGTACCCTGGCCTTCCGACACTAGGCAGCGAGTCCCGTGAAGGAAAGGTCCCTGCCCGTCCTATGTTCTGCCACACTGCCAGCGCCGAGCCTGCCCATGGCACAAGGACGGGCTGAGCGCTGAGCACTCGTACGCGTTGAGGGAACAATGACTTTCATCTCTAAGCCAGACTGATCTTAGTCAACTTCCTATCCAACACTGCGGCATGTAGCCCAAGTCTCACTTAGCAGTTATTCCTTGAGGGCTTACTATGTGGGAGGCTCTGCTAGGGAAGCCGCGAGCGTCGTTCATTCATGTCGGTACTTCCGTGACCATGGTAAGGGCACCTCAGCGCCGTGCTGGCTTTTCCGGAGACCAAGCCCCCCTCCCCCCCCGGCTCTCAGCCAGGGCAGGGAAGGCGGGCATCAGGGCCCTGGCCTGGGTTTATCCGCTTTCTGGTAACATGGCTGAGGTCTCTTCGCACCTTGCTGGTTTTCGTTCCCCGGGGCCACTGGGTCCCCGAGCTGCCCGGCCTTGGTAACTCGCTGCGCTCCGGGGCCGCCGCGCCTCTCTCCGGCCCCCTCCCCAGCCTCCCAGCAGGCGCCCCGGTCGGGCCGCGTCTGGGGAGATCGCAGCGGCGCGGAGCCGGCCCGGAACAAAGGGCTCATGGCTGGCACCAGCCTGCTCGGAGTGCGGTGCGGACGGGGGTTCGGGGCCCCGGCGGGAGAGCCCGGCGCGGGAGGGGACCGGAGTAAGAAAATGAAGTGACAAAGGACGGGAAGGAGGCGCCCCGGGTGGGAGCAGGGACAGGAGGCGCCCCGAGCCGAGGCTGCGGCGGGGCCGCGGCGGCCCTTCCTCCGCCCCTGCGGAGCCTCAGGCAGCCAAGCGTGTCTCCGGCCGCAACTCCGCCGCGGCCCCGCGAGCGCGCCCGCCGCCGGCCGAGCCAGTAAGTAGCGGAGCCCGCCGCCGCCGCCACCGCCCCTCGCCCCGCCCGGCTCAGCCACCGCCCACCTCCGGGCGGGCGCGTCCCCACCGCCGCCCGCGCCCCGCGCCCCGCGCCGCGGCCCCGGTGCTGCCTGCGCCTCCCGCCGCGCGCCGCCGGGAGGGTCCGCGCTCCCTCCGCCCGGCGGCTTTCGGGGGCGGGAGCGGGCGCGGGGCCGGCGGGCGAGCCGACGTGCCCGCGAGCGCGCGTCCGCGGGTGTGCGGTGTGAGCGGGAGCGAGCGTGCACCGCACACGCCTGCGGCCGGCGGCGCTGCGGGGGCTCCTCCCGGCCTCGGCCTCGGCTGCTCCGCCCCAACCCCGGCGCCGCTCCCGGCGCGTCTCAGCTCCCCCGCCCGCCCGAGCCACCTCCCATGCCCGCGTCCGCCCCGCGCCCGTCTCACTTCTTCCGCGACCCGCCTGGCTGCCGCCACCCGCGCCGTCCCCGGTGCGAGCCCCAGGCGGGCTCCGGTCTCCCTGCACCACGTTCCCACCTGTCTTTCTGGGGGCTCCTCCGCGAGCCGGTCCCGGGCGCCCCGTCCTCGGAAAGTGTTTGCTCGGACTGCTCCACGAGGCGTGTGGAGCCGAGGGCTTAATTATTGTTTTGATTCTTTTCATTCCCTCCCCTTCTGGGCAACGGAGCAATGAAATTTCCAATCGAGACGCCAAGGAAACAGGTGAACTGGGATCCGAAAGGTTGGTATCTCCTAGTTTTGGCGGCCCTCGCCCTGCCTCCGCCTCCGCCTCCGCCTCCGCGAGCGAGCGGCTCCGGGAGGGGACACTCCGGCCGCTGCCACCAGCCCGCCCGCCCGCCCGCCCGCCCGCCGCGTCCCGAGCCTGGGAACCGCGCCTGGGAACCGCGGCGCGGGTGGGAGGAGGGCGGGGGCCGCGTGGGTTCGCGGCCCGGTCGCGCCTGTGGCTATCACGCAGTCACCGTCCCTTTCGGATCGTCTCGCAATCTATTGACAGATACACCAAGCTGGCGGTGTGGTTTGAAATGGCACCAAGTGTGGGCATCTGCTTTTGACTCTGTGTGTGTGTGTGTGTGTCCTTTGTTTCTGGTGATCTTTGTCTCTCAGGCAGATGGGTGGCGCCTCCCCCGGACCGAGACCGGCGCCGCATGCCCTGGGTGTCCTCAGTGGGAAAGGTTTCCTGGCAGTACCCAAGGCTGCCAGCAGCCGTCCCTGGGGTGGCCCCTCGCCTAGGGTGCGGAGGATAATGGAGCCCTCGGGGCCTCCGGAGTGAGGCTCCTCCGTCTTGTTGCCAGGCTAGGCAGCTAGCTTGGCTCTGGTCGGAGTCGCCGGGAAGGGGGAGTGTCCTCCAGAGGGGGGGGGCCGGGCGGGCCGGGAGGGGCGGGCAGTGCGGTTTCCGCGCTCCTCCTTGCGGTGTGGGGACCGCGTTACCTCTTCGCGGTCCGAAGAAAGGCGCCCGTGTGTGCCCAGCGTTGGCCATGGTGCCTGAAATGCATCGGGGCGGCCCGGAGTGACCAGGCTGAAGCGGAGCATGGGAAAGCGCCGTCCAGTGTGACACGAGCCCTAGGCAGCCCGCCCTTCGCTCGCTCCAGCGGAGGCTGAGTTGGGCTAGGCGTTGCCTCCGTGTAATTGGAGGCTGTGATTCGCGTTTTGGGGGAAGTGTATTTAATGTCCTGCTCATTTGTTCTTCAGACTGGACGCAGTCCTAGGCATCAAGTTGCTTATTTATCAATCTTGGGGATCGAACCTAGGACCTTTGTACACCCCATCCCTTCAAAATTACTTTTTATTTTGAGACAGGGTCTTCATAAATTGCTAAGCTGCCCCAGCTGGACTCAGACTTGTAGTCCTTTTGCTTGGCCTGGCAGAGCGCCGGGATTACAGGTGTGTGGGCCACCGCACCCTGCTTTGGCTGTCCACCAGTGACAGAAGTATTGCCTTTGGAAAAGGCTGCGGTGTTTTGTCAACATCTTACATGTACAACTCACAGCTTCTTTTTTTGTCCCTGATCTCCAGGAATATAGAAACAGGCTTTCATTTTGTGATCCCTGCATGTCATATTTTTCAAATACATACTACCTTCCAGGCACGGTCCTAGTCAGAATGGGACAGACAGAAACTCTCCCTTCTTGGAGTTCACAGTGAGGAAGACACAGTGTTGATTAATCATAACACGGAAAAGTGCCTGATTCAAATTTATTTTTCATGAACATAGAAGTTTTAAGAAAGTATCTAATATAAGAGACTGAGAAGGACCAAGAGATGTGGGTGGTCAGGAGAAGCTTTCCTGAGATGACACGTGTAGCGAGACTAGAGGTTAACTGAGCAATGAGAAGGAGAAAGGTTTGGAGAACAGCAAGTGCAAAGGTCCTGGGGCAGAAGGAGTGGGTGTACCTGAAGAACTGGAAGGAAGGAGAGGGTCAGAGTGGAAAGCTCTTGTTCAGTTGAGGTAGGGTTTGAGGTGGACAGAGGAGTGTGGACTTTTAAGCCCTGAAGAGTTTCAAGCAGAAGAATGACTTGATACGGGCTAAGTTCCATGTGGCTCTTGAGGGTGTGGGCGGCCAGGCACAGTGGTGTGTGGGCCCGCGTGGTGGTCCCAGGGATGAGCAGTACACAGAGCTGCAAGGACGAGAGTTCACGGGTTTGGAGAGGAAGCATTGCTGTAACCGCAGGGCAGCAGGGTAGGACCGCTGTGGAGAAAGCTTAGGGTGCCAACTGGCCTCACTGCGCTGGCTGTGTCCCTGAGGCACGTGGACGTGCCCCAAGTGGGCACTTGTCTAGTGGTCTGGGCACACGTCTTCCAGGAGCTCCTGCACAGCAGATGCCCCGCGGGGCCGACTTGTCCCTGTCCCTGTCTCACGAGTCCATCTCTGTAGGGTCCTCGTTCTGTGTGTTCAGGCCCGGGTGATAAACGCTGATGGTGTTTGAGTCCGACACAGTGAGGAGAAGCGTTTGACGAGCAAGCGTTGCGGGCCGGGTGTCCTGTGCACGTTGTTTTACGGGCGTTTCTGTCCCATTTGATACCCGACGGCTGTCACGACACCAGCGCGCGCTCTGGCTTCACCCACGGTTGTTCTTAAACGTGTGTCACAGAGGTGGCACCGTCTTTCCTGCTGGGAGTGGAGTGAGAGGAGCGTGGACGGAAAGGGCAGCATCGCTCACGTCTCTGTGGAATTATGCCCCGGATGGCGGCCTAACGCCCTCTTGTATGCTACTTCATTTCATCTTCACTCAGGTCTTAGGAGGGTGCTACCATCCTAATTCCACAGACGAGGAGTGGAGAGCTTCCCTCATGCCCAAGACTGCACGGTTAGTAGGTGGTGACCCTGGAGCAGAATCTGGGCACTTCGACACTCCGCTAGTGTTCAATTATTAGGGCTCTGGCCCTTGCCAAAGCTTTGGGACTAGAAAGGCTTGCTGGGAAAAAGGAAAAGAAATGACACGAAGAAAAGGAAGAGGCTGCCAGGGGAGGAGGAGGCAGAGGGAGGCTAAACGGTGCAGAAGCAGCGTCTTCCCTTGTCTCTGCATGGACGGGCTTCTGGCCCCTGGACAGACTTAGGTCTTCGAGGTGCAGCTCTGCCCTGTTTGTTTCGCAGGAAGGAGGAAGAGCAAACTGGCGGCAGAAGGGGAAAGCAGAGGGACAGTGTCCACCACAGGACTTAGGCTGGTAACAGACCTGCGCCCCCAGGTGGAGGTGCTCGTGAGTGGTGGAAGGAAGTCGTAATTATGGGTTTTGCTTCCAGCCCTGTTCCTGACAGCGCGATAGCACCAAATGACGGTGGGCGGAGAGCAGGTGCTCTTGGGTGAACTAGGCAAAGCAGTGCAAAGAGCTGGGGGCGCAGAAACAAGACCTGCATAGAACACGCCTTGTCCCTGGCCGTCCCCACAGCCGCTGCCCTGAGCCTCGACGGGGCTGCCGCTGGGGTGGGACCCACACAAACGTGGGTGGGCACAAAGCCCTAGGCTTCAGAGCAGGGTTTATGTGCCTTTCCCATCACTGTGGGAACTTGGACATGATGTTCTGCTTAAAAACTGAGATTGATTGCTGCTTGTGTGTGTGAAGAACTTTTATTTATCGTCATTGTCGTCATCATTTTTTTTTTTTCTTTTTTGAGCCAGGGTCTTGCTGTGTAGTTCAGGTTGGCCTCGATGTCACTTTGTAGCCCAGGCTGGTCTTTCATTCATGGTGATCCTCCTGCCTCCGCCTCCCAAGTGCTGAGATCACAGGCTTGAGCCACCATGCCCAGCTGTAGCTGTATTAAGCACTTCTAAAAACCAGTGAGAACACTGCTCAGTATTCCCAGGGCTGGAGGCAGGCAGCTCAGTAGAGTATAAAATCTCTGGACCTGGAGGCAGGAGAATTAGGTTCTGTAGCAGTAAATAGCTGTGTGTCTTTGGGTCACTGATTTGTCCTCCCTGGGCTTCACCTTCTTCCCAACTAGAAAGAGACTGTTGATGTTGTCTTTTCGTACCTCTTTGATCCTCTCGATTGCTGTTGTCCTCACTCATTTTCTAGGCACACGTCATGGTCTGGAACCATCTTCCTTACGCAGGCGTCATCTCTGGCACCAGAGTTCTGCAATAGTATGTGAGCTCCTCGGGGAGACACTTTCCCTGTGGTGTTCACTGACACACCCTCAGTGCCCTAGGGAGCACCTGGCACCTGGTGGACACCCCATGGCCCTTTGCTGGACAAATTGATGGATCAGAAAGATCAGAGTGTCTCTGTCCCCCTGGAAGTTTGGGGATACCGCTAAGCTATAGACAGTAAAGTCCAAATAAGGGAAAAGGAACAATATCCTCCAATCATGTGAGCCGGGGATGGCACTGACATCCCACTCTTCTGCAGGTCTTTCAAGTCTCCCGAACAACTTTCCCTCTTTTGTCCCCTCTCACCAGCAGTGCACAGCCTGGGTGGGAGCCGGGGGGGGGGGGCCGGGTGAGCTCATCTAGCCTGACACAAATGCCGTCCGTGTTCGGTTAATAATAGATCGTGTTCACTGTTGGCGTGTGGCCATTCTCAGGTACTTTAATCCACTTAAGAAAGAAGCAAAACCACAGAATTGGAACTGGAGGGTTTTTTTTTTTTTTTAGCTACAATTTTAGTGCCTACTTTTAATTCACAATTCCAGAGAGTCCTGTGTCTTTTGTGTGTAGCACCTTTCAGTTTGCAGAACGCTTTTTACAAATGATCTCATTTGTTCTTTAAGTAATCCTATTTTTGTGGAGATTGGGATCTTAGATTTACCAACAAGTAAACTAAGATGTAGAGAAGACGAATTCCTTATTTGAGGCCCCAAACTATAAAAATTAGACCTGGGGCCCACCCAAGGCTGTGAGGTACACGTCTGGGACACTTTCCCACGAGCTTCTCTTTCCTTCCAGTCTTTGTTCACTCCACATCCTCCTGCTCCTTTTAACCAGACAGTGTGTTCGAAGATTTCTCTGAGATATTTAGAGGAAAGAGGGGTTTTCTTTGGATCAGTGAGTCCTTCCCTGAGGTCTGTCGCCGCAGGCTGTACACACACAGGCTGTCTCGTCATCTCCTGCGTCAGGGTGAAGACCTTTGGATCCACCTCTGCTGTCCCGGCAGACGGAGATTTCA
>PVIC010048009.1:0-13699 GCA_004025085.1 Thryonomys swinderianus | reverse complement strand
AGACTCACGCCCACCAGCAATCAACACCGCATACCACAATGCCGGGCGTGTTGGCTCACGCCTGTAATCCCAGCACTCGGGAGGCAGGGACAGGAGGATTGCTGAGTTTGCGGCGGCTTGCCTGGGCACCATAGTGAGCTCAGGGCCAGCCTGAACTACAAAGCGAGACCCTGTCTCCAAAAAGCAAAAAAAAAAAAAAAAAAGAAATCAGTAACTTTTCTATACACAAAGAACTAGCTGAGAGATAAATCAGTAAAACAATTCCATTCACAGCAACTTCAGAATAAACACCTAGAGATCAGCCTAACCCAGGAGGTGAATGGCTCTATGATGAAAATTGTCATACTGAAGAAAGAAACTGAGGATCCTATGTAGAGGGACCACTCATATTCATGGGTGGGCAAAAGTAATATTGTTAAAATAGTCAGATTATATTAAACATTCCTCAGATGCAATGCAATTACCATCAAAATTTTGTGAAGAATCTCTAATGTTGTGAAAATTTAAAAAAAATCTAAAATTCTTGTGGAAACACAAACAAGAATAGGCAAAGCAATCCTAAGCGAAAAGGCTGGAGACATTGCAATACCCAGTTTCAGTTTATACTGTTAAGCAACAGTAGCAAAAACAGCGTGGTACTGGCACAAAAAATAGAAATACGGACCAGTGCAATAGAAGAGAGGACCCAGAAATAAACCATTACTACTACAGCCATCTGATTCTTGACAGAGGGACTCTAGCCACTTCAACAAATGGTGCTTGGAAAACTAGATTTCCATAGGCCAAAACTTGAAATTAGATTTCTATTTCTTATCTTGTACAAAAATTAATTCAAAATGGATAAAAGACCTAGGTATAGGACCTGAAACTTTGAAACTACTAAAAGAAAACAAGGTAAATGGGAAGCTATAGATATAGGTAAAGATTTCTTAAGTGGAAACTCCAAGAGTGCAGGAAATGTTAACAAGAGTCAACAAATGAACTACTTCAAATATCAAAGGTTTCTGTACAGCAGGGAAAACAACAGAAGAGACAGGCTTCAGAATGGGAGAAAAAAATCTTTGCCAGCTACTCTTCCAACAGGATTAATATCTAGAATATAAAACAGACTAAAACAGTTAAGGCCAAATAGCCTGATCAATAAATGGGCAAAGACAGTGAACAGAGACACTTTTCAAGAGAGAAAGTACAAATGACCAGTGAGTACATTAAAAAATGTTCATCATCTTTAGCCTTTAGGGTAATACAAATGAAAAATACATCAAGATTCTACTTCACCCCAGTAAAAATGACTGTCATCAAGAATACAAAAAATAAAGTCTGCCAAGGATGCAAAGAAGTGAAATAAACCCTTCCACACTGTTGGGTATGTTTGTAAAATAGCACAGCCTCTGTGGTGATCAGTACGGACACTCATCCTAAAAACTAAAAACAGAACTGCTTTCTGACCCAGCTGTACCACTCCTTGGTATGTAATTGAAGAAATTAAAGTCAACAAATTCTAGGGATACCTGTATACCCATGTTTACTGTGACACATTTCACAGTAATGATACAGAACAAGCCTAGGTTCCCATCAATAGATGATGAATAAAGAAAATTATGAATATTATTCAGCCACAGAAAAGTGAAATTATGTCAGTTGCAGGAAAATGGATGGGATGGAGATAATCGTGTGAAGTGAAATAAGACAGACACAGAGGGGCAGATGTCATATATTCCCTCCAATACATGGGATCTAAAAAGGAAGTGAATGTAAAAAGGCAACTGTCACTAGACAAGGTGAAGGGAAAATATAGAAGGAGAAGGGGTTTAAAGGAGGGCCATAGAGGATGGATATAATCTAAATAAATTTAGGACATGGGATTTAGCTCAGTGGTGCTGTGGCTGCCTGGCAAGTTCAAGGTCCTGAGTTTGATGCCCAGTACTGAAAAGAAAAAAAAAAAAATTGAAGCCCAGTGTTTTATAAAGTGCTAATAAAAAATATTTTTTTAAAAATTGGCAATAGGGGCTAGAGATTTAGATCAGTGGTTCCAGCGCCTGCCTCGCAAGTGCAAGGTCCTGAGTTCGATCCTGGTGACCATATAGAATGCTGGGTGTGGTGACTCACGCCCAGCAGCAATCAATACCACATACCATAGTGCCGGGCCTGTAATCCCAGCTCACGCCTGTAATCCCAGCACTCAGGAGGCAGAGGCAGGAGGATTGCTGAGTTCGAGGCTTGCCTGGGCTACATAGTGAGCTCAGGGCCAGCCTGAACTACAAAGCGAGACCCTGTCTCAAAAAAAAAAAAAAAAATTGGCAATAGCTTCAGGACATGGAGATCATGACCCCTGAATCTTTACCTTTTCTTCATCTACACCCCTGCCATGTCTCATTAGGGCCAGAGGAGTCTTTCTCAGCCCTTGATTTTGATTCAGCTGTGTGGCCTTGATAGGTAAAAGGAGGCAGAGGGAACAGCGCCTCATCACAGCCTAGACAACTTGCAGGGCCTCTGAATTCACGCCCTTACATTCTGACAGCCACTGAGGAGACTCTCCAGATTGATCTGCCCTAGGAGCAAGGCTGTCCTGTGGAACCCAGCCCAGCACACCCCAAGGAGTTGTGAGCAGCAGGAAGTTGTCCCCTGAAGCCTGTGAAACTCAGTTTGGCATATTATGCAGTGTTGAATAAGCTATGCCAGTTAGACTGAACATTAATTTTGACTCCACAAAACAACACTTCAAGGAGGCATGTGATGTGTAGAGTGCACAGTGCCAATGCACAGAATTTACCAAAGAACAGTCAGTGTACTGGGAAAAAAAATCACTGGAATAAAACATTTTTAAATAGACCCCAATATATACAGTATATAATATATAACAAAAGTACCCTTCTTATTAGTAGGAGGAAAAATAAGCCATAATAATACTGATAAAAATCTGGCAAGAAAAATCTTAATCCATACATCAAAGTAAGTCAAACAAGTCTATGAAAAAAAAAGTGGAAGGGAGAGACAGAGGAGGAGTCAAGGGCAGAGGAAGGAAACTATAAATTAGGGAGTTCACAAATTATGAATGATTTTTATTGGCCTTGGGAGAGGTTCGAACTTTCAAAGCATGTTCAAAGTGCCAGAAACTGTGAAGGAAACATTGGCTCATATGTTTTTGTAGCAATAAACTAATTTCTACAAAACAAACATCCTATTCAAATCAAAAGACAAGAATCTGAGGAAAATATACCACATGAGAAGTCATAAAAGGTACAAGGTGTAAACAAGCTGATAGAAAAATATGCAGAAGATGTTAACAGACTTTCATTAAAAAAAAAACAAAAACAAAAAGCCAAGTTACCAATATGCATTTGGGAATTTGTTCCATTGCACCTATAATGGACCCTAGTTCAACCCCTACTACCTCCCATCAGCACACATACAGTAAACAGACTGAGGTTTTGCTTTTTACCTACCAGACTGGCAAAGCAAGGGCCTGGGGACCCAGGGACACAGAAAATACAAGTTTAACCTCCTTAGAGGACAACTTGGCCACATCCCCAGAAACCTTTACTCCAGTGATTTTATTGCTCTTCTGTCCATGTCCAACTCTCCCCCTCTGTTTTTCTGCCTCGATATGACCCTCTTCCCATTCATCTTTCCCCCTGAGGCCAGAGCAGTCTCTAACCTATGAGAGTCTCTAACTGATGAGATGGTAGAGTATAAAACAGGAGCTAAGCCAACAAGCATCACAAGTGAAGAAAAGTTGATGGAGAACTTCATAATGAATGAGTCTGGGGTAGGGCTGACAACATCCAGTCAGCCTTACCATTGAGGGGGTCGGGGACACTTTGTGCTTCCGGGTAAAGTGCACAATGTTACCTATAAATATTCTCATCAAAAACTGCACTCTATTGCCAAGAATATCAGTATTTTAGTAAGTCGTAACATCTCCGGATTGAGCATAGTAAAATGCCAGAAAATATTAAATTGTTATTATTATTTAAAATTAAAATCTATTTAAATTTTTAACAAAATAGAATACTAAGCAACTTAAAGTACTAGACATGTCTTCAAGCTTCAGTTTGGAGCGTTTATATACACCCATTTTATTTTACTTAGCATGGGAATAATAGGTAGTAGGCCATTGTAATCCTTGGTCTTCAGTATCTTTGATCCTCTATTAGACCCACAGTTTAGAAGCCTGTGTGGAAACCATGGAGCCAATATGGTTTGTAAAGCATGACTGGCTGGGGGACCGGATAGGGCCCCTGCCCCCTTGGTCTCCCCTCCTCCTGGCGTTCATGGGCCGGACCTACTGACTCACTAACCAGCTGCCTTCAGAAAAAGAAAGAAGGCCAGCACCACAGTACTATGGTCTGCTTAGTCATGACTAGAGAGAAAAAGGTCTAAGATGTGCATATTTTGGCAACTGGGAAAATTCACTTAGTGATGAGTTCCCACTTGGTATCTTCCATCTCTGATTAGGAAACATGTAAATCGTCCATTCTACTTGCCCCATCCTACCCCCCACCTCTTCATGTACTCGGTGCTGACAGAGAAGAGCAATAATCGCAAGTGTGAGAGATGAGTCATCACCACTTCGGAAGATGAAGTATGCAAGGGAAATCTGATTACAAAGATAATTTCAATATAGGAAATCATTTCCAAGTATTAGTGTAATTAATATATGAGGTGAATGACTTAAAAGCTAAAGAAACATATCCCCCAAAAGAGTTTCTCTTTTCATTGACTGAATGAATAATGAATGAGACAGATCTCAGTCCTTACAACAAAATGAGTGTTAAGTCTAATTTGCTTTAAGTGGCGCTGTAGACTCCGTACCTTTATGAAACATCACACACAATGCAACTTTGTATGTGTCTAATGCAATGCTTCAAGGTTGGAGGGACATTATAGAAGGCTTTCTGGCTAGAGGCTTCTGAGAGAGAAGCATCTTAATCTAGGTGACAAATACGCAAACATGCCATGACTTTCCTCGTGGGTCCAAAGCAGGTCTTACTAGTCAAGCATGATAAATTGTCAGACTCATTGCAGACATGCCCCAGCATCTCACTCAGCACAGGCTCTTTGTCAACATGAATGTGCTGAGATTAGTTTATAAATTAAAATCTACTGCCATCCCTGGTAGAAGGGAAGTTACTTTAATCTGAAGTCTGACTCTGAGTTTTCTCAGTCTCCCAGACTCAGGTTCAGAGAGTGCCATTCGAGTTCATCCACTTACTGGGACTGAATAAATGAGGCCAGAGATAGAGACAGACAGACAATGGAAAAGAGACAGGGAGGGAAGAAGAGAAGGGGGGAATTACCAATGGAGATGATTCGTGTGTAATGGGGAAAATCCTTCCCTCCTAGTGTAATCCTAATGCATTTGGAATAAGAATAAAGGTGAACTTTAAGAGTGTCCCCAACCAGCTTTGTGATCCTATATGCAATCTATTTCCCTTTCCGTGAAGAAATGAATACAAAATGCCTCTGTTGCCAAGTGGACCCGTGGACTCTGCTTCCCTATTTCCTCGTATGCTTCCGGCCTATGTTCTTCACCGCTGAGTGTCTGGAGGTGGACACGAGCCACAAGGTAAGTGTGGGCACGCAGGGTATGTGTGTTTCTTTAGGGTTTGCACAATGAGGCAAGAGGAGAAGGAAGATAGGCAGATAGGCAGATGATAGATAGATAGATAGGTAGATGATAGATAGATAGATAGATAGATAGATAGATAGATAGATAGATAGATAGATAGGTAGATAGATGATAGAGAGATATCTTTTATGTCTAATATCTTCATTGTTTCAAATTGATGTTCAATTCACACAACATAGAATCCACTCAGTAGTGCAGTGCTTTTCAGCACACCCCAGTCGGGTAGCCATTACCATTACCTCAATCCGAAATGTCGGCATCAGCTGAGAATGGAAAAACGCCACATGTTCGCAGTCACTCCCTGTTCTCCACTTCTCTCAGCCTCTGGCAACTGTTAATCTACCTCTGCTCTCTTTGGATTTGCTTATTTTAGACATTTCAGATGTGGGGAATTAGACGTTGTTTGTCTGTTCTTGGCTGGGTTCTCTCACATAGCATTTGTTTTTTCGAAGTTCATCCACATTGTAGCACGCGTCAGTCCTCCTTTATTCCTTATTCTGATTGGGTAATATTCCACTGAATGAAATCTCCTCTGCTCCATCAGGGCTGGACATTTGGCTTGTCTCCGCTTTTTTGGCTAATATATGAGTAACAGTGCCAGGAAAATTCAAGTACAGGTTTTTGTGTGGATGTTCGTTTTCAGCTCATGGGTACGTACTCAGCAGTGGGATTGCTGCCACCCATGGTAACACTATGGGGACCACTCTGAGGGACTGTCACGCCGTTTTCCAAAGTGACCCCATCAGGCTGCACTTGCACCAGTGGGGTGTGTGAGTTCATTTCTCCACACACCCCCCCATTGTCATTTGCTGTCTTTGTAATTACAGCAGTTCTAGCAGGTATGAAGTGGTATTATGGGTTTTAATCTCTCCGGTGATTAGTGATGTCGAGAATCCTTTTACATGCTTATTTGGAGAAATGTCTCCTCAAAACCTTTTGGGGTATTTATCTTTTGATTGTGAATTCTGAGAGTCCTTAATATATTCTGGACACTAGCCCTTTGTCACTTAAATAATCTGCAAACATTTTGCCCCATTATATCAGTTGTCTTTTTACTTTCTTGATAGTGCTTTTTAAAGAACAGGTACAGATCTTTGGCCCTTCCTTCTTATTATCAGTGATAATCATCCTAACAGGCGTGAGATAATATGTATTGTAATACCTGCACACACGCGCGCGCGCACACACACACACACACACACCCTGCCTAGTCAGAAAGCACAGGCAGCAGGCTGTGGTGCATGTTCTGGTGGAAAGCACACAGGTGTGTGCGTAGGACCTGAGTGTTTTGCCTCTTCTGTCCATCAGGTGCTGAAGGGAGAGGATCAGGATAAGACATTGCCTCTCCTAGTTTGTTAAACTACGGTGTCCATGTTTACAGCCTCCATTATTACTCACCACCCGAGTTGCTCTCAAGAACAACTTGTTGACACTTTGCACTAAATGACTCCATCCCTGGGATGCTCTTTTGGCCAAAAGACATGCATGATAATTTACCTAAAACTAATATCATTCCTATCAGTAATATTGTGATGACATATAAAGTTCCCTCAAAAAGTCTTTCTTTATCCCATTGGGTACAAATATGCAACCAAGGAAGACTCTGCCTTGTAGTTATTTAAATCCATTCTTTTCAAGTGAAAGTCTCTTGGTTTTATTGTTTATTTTTTTTCCAGTACTAGGGATTGAACTCAGGACCTTGCACTTGCCAGGCAGGCACAGCACTACTGAACTACATCGCTGGCCCAGTCTCTTGTTTTCCAATCTGCCTGAGAATGTTGTATGGTGACAGACCACTTGGGCCTAAGATTCTGGAGTGTGCTAGGCCCCGGTCTGAGGACCTCCTCCCTCCACCACATACTCACACTTGCACAGCGGGCACATTTCCTCACCCACTTTCACCAGCTGCCAGTACTTTGACCAACAGAGAGCAAACAGCTCAGAGCTACCCAGGGAGTCACAGACCTCGATCACCCTAGCTGTGGTAAACAGATGCGTTTGGTCCGTTGAGCTTTGAACCCTGAAACGTACCACACACAGACGTGGTTAGAGAGTTGCCAGAGGTTATAGCACACACATTCTTGGCACCATTGTCGGGGCGACTCAGGACAGCTGGACACATTAGACTCAGTAATAACACAGCTCTGACAATGGAAGAAATGAGGTCAGCTGGCTGTTCAGGGACTAAAAGGCCTCTCTTGCTACCAATATTGCCTAAAAAAAGAAACTGCCACAGAAGAGTGACCTTCAAATTTGGTTACAATACCACCTTGCTGGGTAACGGTCCAGGTTACCCCACGCTCAGTGTGCAGCAGCATGTGCAAGACACGGTGTTCAGCACAAGGAGGAAACGGACGGCAGCTGGGAGACCAGCGAGTCCGGGATGACCGAGGACCTGGGAGGGGTGAAGAAGCCCCAGACGGGCGACGGGCGAAGACTGTGAGTGTGAACGCAGAACCGAGTCCAGGGCAGCGAGCTCAGCCTGTGAGGTGTTGCCGGGCCGTTGGAAATCCGGCCTCGTTCCCTGCTGGCCTGTTTCCAGCAACAAAGATGGAGTTTCTGAATTTCATTTGACTCTAGGGAGGTCTGGAACTACTCCAGGAATATCTCTGTTGGATGCTCTGAGAGAGGGGAGGGAAGTAATTATTGGACATTTAAAAAACATTCGTGCAAAGACTAGATACATGCATGGCTTTAACTCTGTTTTTAGAGTTTACTTTAAAATTTTTATGAGGTTATATGAGAAATATGAAAATCCCTGTCTGTTATTTCAAGATAAAAAACTTGGTTGCACCTGGTGGACATAAAAAAGGCAGACTAAGACCTTCAGAATAGTCATCCTGTCTGAAGTGAATCTTCCCCAGACAACATGGTAAACATCAAGCTTTCAGGGAAAATGTAACATCCCTACCTGGAAGGTATCTTCTGTGATCCCAACTTCAACTTCTTTCTTTTGAGACAGAAGTTTTGCTTTGGGGTTTTTGTTGTTGTTTTTTTTTTTTTTTTTTTTTTTTTTTTTTTTTTTTTTTTTTTTTTTTTTTTTTTTGAGACAAGGTCTTGCTTTGTAGTTCAGGCTGGCCCTGAGCTCACTATGGTGCCCAGGCAAGCCGCCGCGAACTCAGCAATCCTCTTGTCTCTGCCTCCCGAGTGCTGGGATTACAGGTATGAGCCACCACGCCCGGCATTGTGGTATGCGGTGTTGATTGCTGGTGGGCGTGAGTCTCCACGCCCAGCATTGTATGTGGTTTCCGGGGATCAAACTCAGGACCTTGCGCTTGCGAGGCAGGCGCCAGAACCACTGAGCTAACCCTCCGGCCCTGTTGTTTTGTTTTTCAAGATGGAGTCTGGCTTCATAGCCCAGGCTGGCCTCAGCTTTGCACCAATCCTCCTGCCTCAGCCTCTCAAGTACAGACGTGTTCCACTGTGCCTGGTAAGACAGAATTTTTAAAGAGTTAGCTCAAGCAATTGTGAGGACACCCAAATGCACTTTGTGCAAGGCGAGCTGACAGGATGGAGACCCAAGACAGAGCAGATTCTGCATCTGGGGCCTCCATCTTTTTTTTCTTATGACCTTCAACTGATTAGATGAGCTCCACCCATGCAGTGAAGGTCAGTCTGCTTACTCAGTCTGTTGATTTGACTGTCAATCTCATTCACACAAAATAAGTTTCTAGCTATTTGGGGGGATTCTAAAGACTGAACCTAGGGCCCTTGTCCTGAGCTAACTATTTTTATGTTTAGACAAGGCCTTGCTCAGTCACTAAAACACTCAGGCTAAATTTGAACTTGTGATCTTCCTGCCTCAGCTTCCCAGAGTGCTAGGATTAAATGTGTATTCTACCATGCCTGGCTCATAGTCACATTTAGACTTGTGTTTGACCAAATATCCAGGTGATCATGACAAAGCCAAGTTGAAATAAAATTTCAACACATAAAATTAAGCATTGCAAGATTCTAGTAACTTTGCTTCCAGAGGAAAAAAATTAACCACGTCCTTTGACTTTGAGGGTTGAACTAGAGCAGCAGAACTTGGCACAGTGTGGTAATTGCTGTGGGCACCTTCCCAAGAAAACACCTTTCAAGAGAGGTGTTTTTTTTTTTTTTGTTTAATTTATGAAAGCTTTATATATACCTAGTAACAATTTCTTTTAAAACTTCCCTCAAGTTGTGTTCTGTTTAAAATGTTTGATGAGGCATTAGAGGAGAAATAAGACATAATAAAAATGATCAGGACTGGAAAACATCCCTATTTTCCACATTTATTAACATTCTACACTCTAGGAGTGCTCTTGTGTCCTTGTATTACACCAGCACCAAACCATGCAGAAAGAGAAGGGCTCTCAGAGAAATTCAAAGAGTGGGTGGTGTGCTTAGCAAGCAGAGAATCCCACGAGGGAAGATGAATTCACATTGGCCCACGACCCCACATTTCCAACAACAAACAGCAGAAGCTCTTCCTATGTATCATTTGAGAGGACTGTTAGTTGAAATAGGGGTTTCTTCTCCATGCTTTTAAAACAAAAACCTCCTATTAATTGGATTGTTGATCAGTATCAAATATTTTGGAACATTTTTTTTCATTGTCTGTAGTTCCAAAACTTGTAAAAGAGAAGAAATGGAAAACCTTACTTTGCCAGCTTGAAAGGATTACACATAAATCCTCCACTGAACAAGTCGGAGACCTCACTCCTTGGTATTTCTTTTAGGAAAACAAGGCATCTTTTTGTTGTTACTTTTACTGCCTCATTTGTTCCTGTTCCTTGCTTGGGCCAAAACTGAAGCTCAGACAAGTGATGACTGTTGGGCCTCGACTTTTGGGAGCCATTCGTCTGTATCTGAGCTCCTGTGTTCAGGGACAGCCTCTGGGTCATTTCCAACTCCCTGCTCTGGTCTATGTATGATGTAAGTTTCCTTATGTTCTGCACTTACCTGAGGCTTACACACCCAAAAGCAGAGATAGCGCTCTCTTCTGTGAAAGATTGTAAATGGGAGAGGCAGGGCCTTGCCGGGGACAGTGACGCTGGACAGAGGTGGGGCCCAGGGACAAGAAAGGACAAAGGCCCAGGGACGTACGAGAAACATTTTCAGGTGGGGGCAATGTGTGTCAGGAAGCTCCTGCAGAATGCCTTTGACCTTCTGAGTCAAGTAGAAGATGTGAGAGAGGTGAGAAAATAAACACGAGCTTGAGATTAAACACAGTTTGCACTTCCCACGGCAGCTATTGAATGGGAATGAAAAAAGAATTGCCAAGGGAGCTGGGTGCTAGGACAGCAGCGCTCCGTGGGCCTCTGCCAGTGTCTCGCTGCCCCCTCAGCAAGAGCAGAGGGAGACAACACCTTAGGTAAGATATATAGCTTCACCATGCAGTCTAGACCAGGTAGAAAGGCAGGAAACAGCCCGCGGGATCAGGCATGATGGTACACACCTATAACCCCAGCACTTGTTGGGAGCTGAGGCAAGAGGATTGCCATGAGTTCAAGGCTAACCTGGGCTACATAGCAATAGCAAGACCTTAGCTCAAAAAGTAGGAGAGCTCTGGGCTGCGATTTAGCTCAAGTGGTACCACGCCAATTTTGGATGCACAAGGGCCCAAGTTTGATCCCTGGTACTGCCAAAAAAAAACCACCCAAAACCACCCCAGTGCCAGAAAAAAAAAAAAGTAGGAGAGGTCTTAGCTGTGGTCCCAGTGAGATGGACTTTAGCAGCCTTGCTCTGAACAGCCTTTTTCTTTAAGGAAGTACAGTCCTTCTTGCACCGACAGTTCCCTTGAGATTTGTTAGTTAGTTAGTTAGTTAGTTTGTTTGTTTGTTTGTTTGTTTGTTTGTTTTTTGAGACAGAGTCACTTTGTAGTTCAGGCTGGTCCTGAGCTCACTGTGTAGCCCAGGCAAGCCCTGAACTCAGCAATACTCCTGCCTCTGTCTCTGCCTCTAGAGTGCTGGGATTACAGGCGTGAGCCACCACGCCTGGCACTGTGATATGTGGTATTTATTGCTGGTGGGTGTGAGTTGCCATGCCCAGTATCGGATGTGGTTACTGGGGATCAAACCAGGGACCTTGAGCTTGCTAGGCAGGCCCTGGAACCACTGAACTAAATCTCCAGTTCTCCCTTGAGTTCTTAAATTATACTATTCTGCCACTTTCTCATCTTCCTTTCCTTCCTCCTAAGTTGTTTTGTCAGGTTTGCCACAAGTCCTGTTTGATCTTGGCCATTCTCCCAGCTGTTTCTACATTTATCAGCACTCCTTCTCTAAGTCTCCTTGGAACGTTTTTTATGAGGTACTTTAATTATTTCAGAACTGTCATTCTGTCTCCAGAAGTGCTGGAGATTTAGGTCAGTGGTACCTAGAAAGTGCAAGGTCCCAAGTTGGATCCCTGGTACTGGAAAAATAAAAATAAACTAAGAAAATAAAGACTGACTCTTTGCTGGGTGTGGTGACACACACCTGTAACCCCAGCAACTTGGAGGCAGAGGCAGGAGGATTGCCCCAATTTGAAGGTAAGTCTGGCCTACATAGTGAGCTCAGGGCCATTCTGAACAAAGCAAGACCCTATTTTTAAAACAAACCAAGAAAAAGCAAAACAAGAACAGAACTATTTTCTCATACTGTACCTTTATTGTAGGCTTCCTTGATTTGTGAAATGAAACCCCCTTGTGGATAAGAACAGGGTTGCATGCTGCTTTCATTTCCTTAATGTTACAAATACCTTTAGCATCTTTTTAAAATAATTTTAAAACTTTAAAAACTATAATCAGTAAGTGAAAAGGACTACTGCCATACAGTTGATACAGGACCCTTGGTGATGTTCATCAAATGTTATATATTTTGAGTTTGCAATATGCATTTCCATCCTGTCTGAAGAAGTAAAAAGATTCGTCAAGTAATCTTTAGTGACAATATTACTTATCTCTATAAATCATTTGATTCTAATTAAGTATCCATGGAAGAGAGGATCTCAGGCATTTATTTGCATAAATTATGACAGAATCAGAAAAACTAAGGCTTTTACAGACATTTGTATTTCCTTGGGTTAGGGACAGAGTTTGTTTGTATTTTGTTTTCATGTAGGGAAATCTTGCAACAAATATTAAGTGATGGGTTATGATGCACCACTAGAGTATTGTACAGCAGATAACTCCTTTTCATGGACCAAACTGGCTGCTGAAAGGTCAGCTCTGCCCTTGACAGACTCTGTTTTCCTCAGTTTCCCCTTTTCGCGCTGCACTGCATGGCGCATCATGACGGCCACTAGAGGGCGCCGTGGAGCAGACCCTAGGGGTTTGGTTGCACACCGGCCGCAGCCTGCCTGAGTTCCCAGTCCAGCTGGCGCGTGGGGTCCGAAATAGCCCGGGATTGTGAAAGGCGTCGTCGGAATCATTCTAAAGGTCTGCTCCGGCCCTCAGGTTTTGAGTCATCTCCACACTGTACGCTGGCAGTTTTGCCACCATGGTGCGTTGCCATCGAAACAGTTTATCCCTTGTGGAAATGCTGATTTTTGTAAGAGCACTGTGCTCTTTTTTAAACAGAGGAAATAATTTCTTTCTGTGTTAAGGCAAGTATTGGCTTCGTTAGGTTCCTCGACTAATTTTCACACCCAACGTTTTAGGAATGTAGTTCAGAGCAGGGTCTTTGAAATCCTAGCTGAATTTTCTTTTCAGAAAAGCCCAGTACAGAAAAGCAATTGGTCCATAGCTGTCCAGCCCCTCAGGAGCAAGGGAAGGGCTGTTACTTAGAGGTGGCTTCTAGGCAGAGGTAGATCTGGAGAGGGGCAAAGGGACATCAAATGCCCCCCATTCCCTCGGCTGTCCGCTCTGAGCTCCAGGAAGGTGGAGTGTGTATGAACAGCAGCTTGTTCGGCTGCTTTTGCATAGATGTCCTCCGCTTTGCTTTGTTAGCATCGCGTCGTGTGCCAGAGCTTCGGGCTGAGAGCTCCCGATGGTCCATTCAGTGCCAGGCTGCAGAGGAGGGCTCAGCGCTGGCACAGCATGACCCAAACCCTGCCCACTTCCCAAGGCTGGCTGAGCAGGGCACGTGCCTTCACTGCACCCCCTCCTCTGCTGAACCAGGA
>PVIC010048008.1:0-13648 GCA_004025085.1 Thryonomys swinderianus | reverse complement strand
TTCAGAATTCCACAGAAGGGATTCAAAACTATTTTCTTCACTTAGATATGTTCAGTCAATTTACTAAGTTAAAAAGTACTAATAAGGCTTTAGAACTTTCACTGGAACCATATGGAAAACCCAGTAGTGCCTGACTTCCTGTTGGTACCACAGACTTCAAAGTTAGCTGGGCCCTTGAAGACAGTGACGTGCAATCCTCGGGGAAAATGCTTCCGGTACCTATTAACACCGACAGCGTCCCTGCACGCTAGCGCTGCTCACACTAACCACCACCTGGGAGATAAATTCTATTCCCATCTGTATTTTACAATTTGAGGAATTTAGGTGATGACCAGTTAACTGACTTGCATAAGGCTGCATGGAATGGAACTGTACAAATTTTAAGTTGGGCACGGTACCGCTTGAGCTAAATCCCTGGCCACTGAACTGTACAAATTTTCAGTCTGAGCAGTCTGGCCACAATGTCTGTGCACAGTATCACTGTTGGCTACAGGTACCACCTGACCAAACATCTACCACAAGAACAAATACAAGGTACCTGTGACCCCAGAACTCATGGCTTCATTCATTTTCTATACACAGTCTTGTGTTGATTACAGTTTAAGGCTGTGTGTATCAAGGATATTCCCTTAGATGCTATGGACTGAGTCCCCTCAAAAGTCTCACATGGAAACCCTAGCCTTACTGTGATGAGCTGAGATGTGGCCCATGGACAGTAATTATGTCGTGATAGTGCACGGGATTAGTACCCTTGGCAAAAAAGATACAAGAGGGATGAGTTTTCTCTCGGGCACATGAGAACACAAAGCTGCCAAGTGTGAACCAGGAAATGGATCCTGATACAATGAAACTGAGCATGTTGGTTTATGTGACCAACTGTAACAATAGGAATGTAAAACTAATATGTATGTTTCAAGCCTTTGGGACTGTGAGGAATTTATTTCTGTTGTATAAGCCAGTCTGTGGTATTTTATTATAGTAGCCTTAACTACTTAAACATCAAGAAAGTACAGCATATTAGCCAGTCCACCCAGCAGGATCTGCTACCCAAATGTCTTTCCTCCCCTATGATATCACAGATCCCTGCAAATTTGCACGAGGTATGGAGTCTGAAGTCCCAAATAACCTGGTCATAGCCATGTCCTTATTACTGCAAAATAAACCCCTACTGATCAACCGAGAGGCTAAGTCACAATGATTTCAACTTAAGGGTATAACCCGTCAGGTCAGAGAAAGCCAGAGAAGACCCCACAGGAATCTTTACCTCAGAATGACCACACATATTCAAAACAAACAAACTGGAACAATGTTTCTGATGGGATTTATCCAGAAGAAATTATCTTTATTAGAACATGAGTGAAAAAAATTTAACTGCTGAACCTTGAAAGAGTTCCTAGTAGAATATGTACAGGAGGTGCATAGGTTCAGGGGTGGGTTTGGAACAGATTAAGACAATGAGCAGAAACAGAAAAAATATGAGATCAGTGGCTCTTGAACATTAACCAGAATCACCACAGAGGATTATTAAAACCCAGTCTCCCGAAACCAGCTGTCGAAGACTCTTGAGGCCACGGACCTAGATATGACTCTACCTTTCCAATCATTTCCCAATATGGCGCTGCTGGTCCTGGGAACACACGACACTAGTCTGGGATGGGCCCAGACATTGGAAGTTCTTTCAACTTTATTACAAATTAGTATAAATAATTGTAATATGTGGCTATGACCGAGAACATTCCAGAAGAGAGTTAAAGAGGGTGATACATTGAAAACTGACTGGTCAGCTGGGATAAAAGACACAAAAGGCCAATGTCTTTGGAGGGACAGGTTTCTCTCTGGGAATCAAAAGGACCATCAAGGACATTGCCTAGTAGCTGCCGTGAACATGTGGGGAACCCTCACCACCCATCCTAGCAGCGTGAGCCCCAAGATTATTTCTGAAGTGGGAGGAGCAGATGAGCATCTGTTATTTCTCTCAAATCCCTTGGTATTCACATCCATAACCATGTGTTACTAGTTAATCAACAGCCTTTACAAATAGAATTTAAAAATAAAATAAATAAAAGCAGTACTAGAAGGACTGCTTCAGAGCTATTTCGCCACACTGGCTTTGAAGACTGAATATTCATGTGAAAAAGTTTAGCAAGTTTGTGCAATGATCATTTCAAATACAAAGTACATAGCAAAATGAAGACTGGTGCTTTTTATGGGCCCATTAAACTTTGTTATCAAGCTTTAGAAGAAGAATCGCAAGCTTTAGTAGAAGAATCAGAAAGGAACACAACAGAGAAAGAACACTCAAAAAGTGGGGGCATGAATTAGATGCACATAAAATTAGACCTAGAGAACAGAGAGGAATGGGAGAAAGGTAACTCAAGTGATAAGGACACCTAATCCCCACAAACTGGCTGATGCATGACTGCACAATCATTTCTACAAAAAGAGGGATATTTTCAGTGTCTTGCTTTTATCAGAAAATTTAGAAGCATTTGTGAGTACATTCTTATTAGTAATTTCATTAGTTATTAATTTACGGTTTGATTTTATTCTTCCACTAAATGCTCTTGGCTTGCGTGGCTGGGACCTCTCAGGGAAGCGTGGAGTAAATGCAAGTTCCTGGGCTCGAACTACCCTTGAGTAGGAACAGGCACCTACAGAACACTGACGCTGCAGAGCTGGTGCACTCGGATTCCTGCCCCGTCTTTCAATCTGTCCTGAGGCGCCGTCTGCAGAGCGAGGCCTTCGGGCTACTCCCGAGAGAGCAGAACCCCCTGAAGGTCAGGCCCAGAGCCGGGTGGGGGAGACCGGCAGACGCACGGACTGACTCATCAGGGAGCAGGGGACAGATGATCGGCCCGAGGTCGGGCCTGCCCTGCAGAGCAGGGGCAGGGCAGAGGGCACGCAGCAGGCACAGTGGAGGAGGGCACGAGGGCGCCCGGCCTGGGGCGCGGAGTCTCGCCCACCGAGGCGCCTCGGAGCTCGGCAGTGTCAGTCAGACCGCTGAGCGCCTACAGTGCCCAGGCATTCAATGCTGCCAATTGAGTTCACCATTCACTGCAAAACTTACCATCAAGAAAATGTTCCAGAGGAAGCTACTGAAGGGTGTCGGTGAATATGAATAACGAGATGTACACAGATAATTGATGTCTAAAGTCCAGTAAAGATCCAGATTCTACTGGCACAGACATCATTTGGGTGAGCTCCTCTTAGATTAAGTGTAAAGGGGTATTTATTCAGTACAGAAGAGGTTTCATCTCAGCCAGTCTATGGAATGAAGTCAGCAGCCACAGCACTCAAGTCTATTTAGACTTGGAAGGCCACCTTATCAAAACTCTCTTTCCCAGATCTTGTTGGCTATTTCTCCAATATCTACTCCACATCCCACAACTATAGAACCCTGACTACTGAGAGATCAGCGATGAGATGAGAGGGGAAGGAGGGAAGGGAGGAGGGAGAGGGGAAGGGGAGGGGGAGGGAAGGGAGGGGGGGGGGGGGAGGGGGAGGGGAAAGGGCACCAGCCTTTCCTCTCCAGTGTTGGCTCTGGGAAAGGTGAACTCTCCCCTCTCCCCAGCCCCAGGGTAACTGATTTAACAGCAACTCACCACAGAGGTTATACTACCCTTGCTGGAAGCTGGCTGAGAACTGGCTGGGTTCTATCAACAGGATTCTTAAGTTCTGGTCCCCAGAGTGAGCAAGAGGAAGAGCCGGTGTCTCTTCTGGACACCTGAAGCACAGCGAGGAACTGGGAATCAGAAGCTTCTCATAGGGTAGGAAAATAATGCCATCATACAAAAACTGAAGTCACGACCTACAATAACACTGAAAAGTAATGCTATCTATGAAAATCTGAAATTATTTTGAGAGTCAAAAACCCTAATGTTTCAGGGTTTGTTTTAATGATTAATCTACTACTGAAATTACCCTTCTAGAGAGAGTACTTACTTTAAAACTCGGGCTTCGTAAATATGCTCATTATCTGTCACCAGTAAAGTCCTTCTTCGTGGACTCATCAAGACCGAACCTCCACTTCAACCTGACAAAGGAGCACGGTCACCACGCGCTCCTGCCCCTGACCTCACACAGTTCTGTCCAGGAGCAACTTCATACTCCCGTGTCACTGTTCTTTTTCTTTCCTTCACTTTCAACAACCACTATCCTAGCAAAAGCTCACACACAGCTTAAATGCTAGAAGACAGCCACTTTCAGGTGAAGCTTTAGAAAAAGTTGTCTTAGTTACTTTCCTCATTGTGAGACAAAACATCTAACACCCTAAGTTAAAGGAAGAAAGCTTTATTTAGCTCAGTTTGTAGAAGCTTCAGTCCATAGTGGCTGGCTCCGTCTGAAGAGTAAAAACAGTCCATGGTGGGCCAAGGTCAGCAAAAGTAAGCAAACAACCAATCCAAGCAATAAATGAGAAGCACTAGCAGCAAACCTTTCTGTCCTTCTTTTGTATCCAGGCTACCTGCCCTTAGCATGGATAGCACTCACACCCATCATCCAAGCACTGCACCATGAACCAATCACATGCTCTATAGCCAGCCACCTCTGAAAAAGCCACTTATGACTGCATAAGGCTTTAGGGGGACACTTGGACACAAGCCACAACAGAGCCCTTTCTCAGGCAAAGTGTTCCCTCTTTCTTTACACAATACTGTCACTACAATCATAGCTTTATTCTTGTCTCAGATTACCCATCATCCTGTGTTCTCTGCATAGTCAAGAGTAACCTGAACACAGAAATCATTCTATCTCTGGTCTGAACTAAATCAAGTAACTTCTGTCTGTGAGAGAAAAGACACTACACAGTTCGCTAATGGCTTTCAAGAGCGTCAATCCTGAGGACAGTAAAAGCTCATTTACTTAGAACTTTAACCTCTTTTTTAAAAATTCTGATCGTTGGCCAGAGATTTAGCTCAGTGGTTCCAGTGCCTGCCTCGCAAGTGCAAGGTCCTGAGTTCGATCCCCCAGAACCATATACAATGCTGGGTGTGGTGACTCACGCCCACCAGCCATCGATACCACATACCACAGTGCCAGGCGTGGTGGCTCACGCCTGTCATCCCAGCACTCCAGGGTCAGAGATAGGAGGATTGCTGAGTTCCAGGCTTGTGTGGGCTCCATAGTGAGCTCAGGGCCAGCCTGAGCTACAAAGCGAGACCCTGTCTCAAAAAAAACAAAAAAAATCCTGATCATTACCACAGTCCCCACTTATGGCCAACTACCACAGTATTCTGCAAGGAACTGTACCTGAGACCTTGGAATCATTCAGTTTAACACCTGTAAGGCAATCTTCCCAAAGAGCTGAAATGCTTTTGCTACAACTCAGGTTCATTCAGTATCTGATACACAATATGAAATAAGTGACGTGTCATCAGGCTTTTCATATGTAATATGTTAAGATGATGAAGATTTACACTTGAAACAGCAAAAGACAACAAGGATCAATTTATAAATTAGTCACTATGGAAAGCTAAGAGTCAACTCCAAAATAAAAGGCAAACTTAGTTTTTCCAAAAAGCAAGTAACAGTTGAGGCGATAAGACATGGTTTATTTAGTTAGCCTATGAGTAAGGCAGTAACCTAGTGAAAGGCCTGAGACACAGTGGGGCGACCAAACATCCAGATAAAAATTAAGAACAGACAATGGACTAGAAGGAATTTCCTCTGGCACCATGGAATACAGGGCGCTACAACTAAAATCCTGACTTTAATTATAAAGCAAAATTATAATGCAAATTAACCAGTTCCTTCTGAGATCTCAGTTTTTGTCAACACTGAAAAAACTGGACTAGAAAGCCTGAGTCCCAGTTGGTGATTTTAAATTCACAGACACTCAGGTAGGTGACCAGAACACCTGGGCCTATCCCTTCCCCTGCTTTAGAAGGTATACATGAGCCAAAGCTAATGTCAGCCATAACCTTGTTGCATGTCCCGCCTCCCTACTGGACCAATATTAACCAAATGGCTACACAGTACTAGTAATCAGATTGGCTCATGATAGGTTGAACCACGTTATACCCACATTGTGACTGTGCTGCATAAATTACTCCTGACAACGGGCTTCAGTGGAAACCCACTCAGGGTCCTCCTGTCTCTCAGGAGCCTTCTCTCAATAAATCTTTCATACTCTTTAGCCTCCGTGGTCCCTTGGAATTCATTCTCCCGCTTTAAGGGGCACAAACTCGGCCCATCTGACAACTAAGTAATTGGGAGTTACATTTCTCCGATACTGGGGCATGTCAAAAGGACAGAGGAACCCACAGCCAGTGGCGCACGCCTATAATCCCAATAAATTAGGAAGACCACAGGTTTGAGCCTGGCCTGTGTAAATGAATAACAACCTTTCTCAAAATATAAAATCTAAAAATGACTGGAGATATATCTCATTGTAAAGGCTCAGGGTTCAACTACTAGTATCATGGCATTATTGCATTCTTATATTGGGGGTCAGAGATAGAATGAGAAAGGTACTTTTGTGTTTTGAGATGTATGATACTTGCTCATTGCTGGGACAAAATACTCAACACCTGCCAGTTGAAGGAGAATAAACTTTTTTAGCTCACAGTTTTTAGAAGTTTCAGTGCATAGTCAGCGGGTTCCAAGGCAGGGAGGCACAGCAAAGGAATCACAGAGGAGAAACAGTCCATAGCAGTGCAGGCAGAAAGCAGCAAGCACCAAGCCTCCCTTTCCCCTTTCATTTCATCCAGGCTACAAGCCTATTGGTTAGTGCCATCCACAAAGAGGGTGGGTCTTCCCATTATCCACACCCAGAGCTATGCTAAACTGATCATGGGCTAATGTAGCTATCACACACCCTTAATCCATATTCACACACCCTAGATCCACCTACCTCTAAAAAGCCCCATCTGTGGGCATGAGGCTTTGAGGGGACATGTAGATGTAAGTCATAACAACACAGTTATACACATGTGATAAAACTGTAAAGAAAATCATTGCAATTTTTGTCACAGAAGTTAGGGTGGTTGTTTCTAATAGCACAAAGGTAAAAAATATATAGTAGAGGCTGGGGTTTTAGCTCAGTGGTTCTGGTGCCTGCCTGACAATGTAAGATCCTGAGTTCAATCCCCTATACTGAAAAATAAAAAAAGAATATATAGTAGGCTTGTGAGATGCTTATGATATCTTACATCTGGATAGGATTATACAAGTGTTTTCTGTACATTAAATTGTTCAGTGTTATTTAGACTATTCTGTATTATAGTATCGTTCAGTATCTTAATATTTAAAATAAGTAAGAATTTTAATCAGTCACAATGCAAAATTAGCAAACATTGTCAGACCTGACAACACCCAGTGGAAAATTACAAAGTGGGCATGAGGTGGGACAAAGCCATAACCAAACAATAAGATACATGTTCAGTCACCCCCAGGTAATTCTAATTAAATGGGGATCAAATGGGAAAACAAGTCATGTGCAAGAAATTTCTGGAAAGGAAATGGACTAGGGAGATTGCTGCCTGCTTAGAATATCAATCAGGTCGGGGATTTTGCTCAATGGTTCAGCACCTGCCTCACAAGCGCAAGGTCCTGAGTTTGATCCCCAGCAGCACATACCACAATGCTGGGTGTAGTGGCTCACACCTGTCATCCCAGCACTCAGGAGGCAGAGGCAGGAGGATTGTTGTGAGTTCGAAGGTTGCCTGGGTAACATAGTGAACTCAGGGCCACCCTGAACTACAAAGTGAGACCCTGTGGCAGAAAACTAAAAAAAAAAAGTAATATCAATCAGTGCTATTCATCTGTAGAGGAAATAGTACCTCTTTTCTTTTTATAACGCCGACCAGGGAATGTGCCTCAACTGTTCTATGCTGAGGGTCTGGCTTTGTCTAACTTCGATATAATAACTTCTAACTTAGCTATTTGCGATAATGCCAATCCCAATAATGCCAGTTTATGACTGTAGATAACAAAAATTTTAAACAATAGCAAATTTATTTCAAGAGGTGGAAATAGAGTAGTGGAAGAGACTAAACCTTAGATTTTTAAACTAGAAATACCTTAAAACGCAATCTTGAGCAGCAATCTACATACAGTGGAAACGAGAATGAGTCGGTGAACAGTCCTGGCTTTCGGGGACTGGTCTCCGCGTCAACGTCAGCTCCTCAAGCCCTCCCAGCCCAAGCCTGCGAGAGACAAGCAAGCCCCTCACAGTGCCCACCCGGAGCAGGACCCTGCACATCTCCGCCAGTCAGCTCACCTTAGCCTGAAAACCACTGTCCGGCCTTTCTGAGCATTAGACAAGAAATTAGGAGAAAGAGGTTCAGCCACACAGTTGCACAATCCAATACAGTCTTCACCTTGGTGAGAAGAGCAGGGGGCTGTCGGGGACCGGGTCCCGTGGCGGGGCTGTTTCAGGCTGACGCGCTGCCACCTCAGGGGAGGTACTGTCAGGCCACGGGCGGCCGACGCGGCTCCCGGGCAGAGGCCTGAGCTCACCAGAGGCGGGTCTTCCCCGGGTCTTTATACCGGAACAGCTGCAAGGTGCCTCCCCAGGGTAGGCCGACTTGCCCCTTTCCCTGCCTGCTGCCGAGAAGAGGCTCTCTGCCCGCCCAGGGCAGCCGGCCCCAGGCAGTCAGGCCCAGGTGTAGGCAGCTCTGCCCAGAAGAGCACTCTCCGGGGGCCGCTGCAGCCTCGGTCACCGGCAGAACAGACGGCCACGGAAAAGGCTGGAAGCCAAATCTCTGAAGTGGTTTCAGGAAAACATCTGGGTATGAAACATCTTGCAGCAGGAAGGCCAGCCAGGTTCTGTGCCTTAATAATTTAGATAAAACCAGCACACATAATTTCATTTTGTAGTCCCAATGTGAGAGTTCAGTAATATATGAAGGTTAACAATAAATTACCCAACGTAGAAAAATACACTTTATTCTGTGCATTCAAAAATAATTTTTAGGGCTGGAGGATTAGCTCAGTGGTTCGGGTGCCTACCTAGCAAGCGCAAGGTCGAGTTTGACCCCCGGTAACCACACACAATAATACAATGAGTACCACATAGCACAATCCTGGGCGTGGTAGCTCACACTTGTCATCCCAGCACTTGGGAGGCCGAGGCAGGAGGACTGCTGAGTTCAAGGCTTGCCTGGGTTCCACAGTGAGCTCAGGGCCAGCCTGAACTACAAAGTGAGACCCTGTCTCAAAACAAAAGAAATTTCTAAGAAAGTCTTATAAAAGGAAACTAGCAAAGAGGGGCCTGGGGCTCTGATGGGGCAGTAAAGCTGGCCCAAAGCCCGGGCCCAGATAAGGCCGGTACTCCAGTCGCTGTACTTGAGCAAGCTGTGGCCCAGCTTCACCATAACGAAGGTCCTGATCTTTGATAAGGCTCGTCGTGGGGGGAAAATGAATGTGCGCCCCACCATGCCTGTGAGTTATCCGAAAAATTGTGCAGCTCTACCAGGACAAGATGGTTTTTCCCACACTGAGATACATCCAGAGGCTTGACTGGCTGGCCTCCTGGGGGCAGTAAGGGTCTCGGAGACGGGGACCCCTGAACAGAGTGATGCTGCTGGTGGGGAAACCGGCCGGAGAAGGGAAAGACCCAGCTTCGAACACGAGCCTCGCTGGTGCTCATTTCACTGACCAGTGTGAACTGGAAGAGGAAGGTACAAGGACCGAGCAGGAGGAACCAGGGTGGGAAATCACCTGCGGGCAGGTCTTCAAACCTTGCGCCATCTCAGAAGAACAGATCTTAAATTCATCACGAGGGATGAGGCAGAATCTGAAAACATTTTTGGAAGAAAACATCACCAGAATGCGATCCAAGACCTCACCGAAATAACCGGTAGTTTAAGGAAAAGCTTCAGATAGAACAAAGCCAAGAAGCACATCAGGAGCAAGAAGCTAATGACTCTGAACAAATTATGCAGAGTGTAAAGTGTGACACTTGGTGAATTAGAAGACGCAGCTCTAAACTGTGTTTGCCGGCAACAAAATACAATGAAAGATCTTTGAAAGGACAACAGGACTTGACGGGCAAAATGCCAGCATTACAAGAAAACACAAACGGAGCAGCTGCAGACTGGTGGCTCTTCAGAAAACAGGAAGAACGAGGAATGGCCTCTCAGAGCAGCGCTGGCCTGTTTCTAGGGCAGAGTTCTCTCTCGGCTCCTTGGAGAGACGGCCCTGCTTAGCGTGCAACGGGGTAACGACTAAGGCTCACTTTTTAAAACTGGTTTTATCTTGGGAGTGGCTGTATCTCTTATTAACCGGAGGATCCTCCTTCTCATCTTTTTGTTTTTTTGTTTAATCCTGTGCAGGTTTCTGTTCTGCCCTGCAACTCTTCTGAGGAATAAAATTAAATATTTACTAAAAAAATGTTTAATTAAATTCCCAATTAATTTTTGGGAGCTGTTTTTAAAAATTAATTTTTAACTGGTAAATAAAAACATAAAATGTGTCTATTCATTGGTTTCTGGACACTTGGTTGTTTTTAACTCTTGGCTACCGTGAACAGGGATGCAGTGAACCCGGGTGCGCAGACATCTCTTGATTTTATTTCCTTTGGAACACATCCCTGGCCGCAAGACAAGGTCACAGTGTAGTTCTGTGTCCTAGGTTTCGAGCAACCTCCATACTGCTTTCCACCATGGCTGTAAAAATAAGTGATGAGGATAACACTATGATTGAATGATGATCATATGTGACAATGAATAACAGAGCGTCACTTATTGATAAATCAGTTAGTGAACAGCTTGCTACTCTACTAGATTCATTACAGGGAACAGTTCAACTTGCCCATTGGAACAGAATCGGATGCTCTCCTGCTGACTGTTCCTGACCCGCGCCAGCCCTGCCCTCTCCGGTCCCTGAGCCCTCAGGTCTGAGCTTCTTCTCTGTATCTCCCACCTCCTGCCATTTGAACCAGGGAAAAAAAGACTCCACCGAGGCTCAGAAGGCGAGGGGCACCCACTGTGTTCTTACTGAAACAGGAAGACAAGAGGGTGACAATTTGCGGAACTGGACCATCCAAGAACTGAGAGCTGTACATCTCTCACAAAATCTCACTACAAAGAAACAGGAACATCCATGAAAGACGGGCTCTCTTTATCGTGTGTGTCCCACATCATGAAACAACTAGCTATAGTGCGTGTGGAAGGTTCGTGTGTGTGTGTGTGTGTGTGTGTGGTTTTGGTCAGGATTAAGAATTACAGTTGAGGGCCGGAGGGTTAGCTCAGTAGTTCCGGTGCCAGCCTCGCAAGCGCAAGGACCTGAGTTCGATCCCCGGTAGCCACATATAATGCTGGGTGTAGAGACACACCCACCAACAATCAACACCGCATACCACAATGCCGGACGTGGTGGCTCACGCCTGTAATCCAGCACTCAGGAGGCAGAGACAGGACGATTGCTGAGTTCGCGGCGGCTTGCCCGGGCACCATAGTGAGCTCAGGGCCAGCCTGAACTACAAAGCGAGACCCTGTCTCAAAAAAAAAAAAAATTACAGTTGACAAGAAATAGCTCTTTTATACTCTTGGGCAGCTCTGGGAAGTTTAATTATTTATTTCTTGAAGAACAGAGTGAGATTTACAGAAAAGGCTGTGGTTCAGTTGCTTAGATGATACAGTAACCCTCTCTGACCTCCAGAAGGGCCCAGCACAGCCGCGGGACCGACTCATCCCTGCCGGCTGGACACGTGGCTCCCCTGACCTCGGCCCAGAGATCTTGCAGCTATGACCCGCGACGGAAATTGCTTCCTATTCTCCTCTCCACGATCTGGATAAAACGAGACCAGATGTGCTTTTACCTTCACCGTTTCTGTATTCTTCACCTTCCTCCTGTGGAGCTTCCACCCGCGCGCCGTCTCTCACGTCATCTAGTTAAAGTCTCTTCGTCGAACATTCTAAATTAATATTATGTCGTGATACTTTCCATTCCAATCTGAGGAATATATATTATTTGTTCGATTCGGCACTGAAGTACAGCTACATACAAATGTATTTAATTTTATCTAGTTTAAAAAAAAAAAGTCTGCTTTTCCAGAGCCCTAGATTTACTTCACAAGAAACAAAAAGCAGTGTCTGAACATGTATTTGATTTTTCACCTCTGTGCTCCTACATCAGGGAAACCACAAGGATAAGGTACAAATTAAAACCATGAAATAAAAATGTTTATTCTACCTAAAAATAAAACGGATGCATTTGTATCACATCACTGTGACGCACTGGGAAGAAAGCCCCCCTCCCCCGACATTTAAGACAGATCCCGGGCCCAAAACGTAGAAAGTTCCCTGCACACTTCCCAGCCTGAGCAGCCTCCACTCGTGATGTCATTTTATCCTCTGTACTTTTGGTAATTTCAAATTTGCATGGTAGTAAGAAGGAAAACATCCAACAGAGGTTTCTGCCAGTATCTCAAAAACAAAACTCCTGCTTCTCCGTCTTCTGAGTGTCCTATCTGGTCAGCTTGGCCACGTGTCTCTCCTGTGGGGGTTTTGGTGCCCAGGTCCTCCCTTCGGGCAGAATGGACATGGAGACACACCCCCCTACAGTGCTACTAGTCCAACGTCAAAAGCCAGGAGCCAGAGCGCAAGGGCGGGACGCTCAGGAGGAACACCGGCTTCAGGGCGGCCGGAGTCCCTGCCACAGGACCTCGGTCCCGACGTCCCAAATCCGCCAGGAGGCACAGGCAGCCGCCAGTGCTCGCGGCTGCTGGGCACAGAACTGTGGCAAACGCAAACGAGAACACAAACTGGATCGTTCTGGAAACGGGGTCTCATTATGTTGTCCTTGGAAGTCCGAGGTTTAAACCATCCTCCTGCCTCGGCCGCCATCGTAGCTGGAACTACAGCCATGTACCATCTCTACCCAGCTAATTTTTATTAAAATGACTCAAATTTAAATGGCCAGAAGTGACTAGTGGCCATTTATCTAAACAGCACCTCACGTCATGCCTCCTACACTGACTGACTGACTGACCGCAGATTTTGAATCTAGGACCCTCCCACTGAGCTGCACCACCAGCTCCTTTTATATTTTACTTTCAGACAGAGTCTTGCTACGTTGCCCAATCTTGGCTCAAATTTACAATCCTTTCGCCTCAGCCTCCCAGAGCACTAGACTGCAGGCAGTTACTCTATCCTGGCTCTACAACCTTTTTCTTTTTTTGGGGTACCAGGGATGGAACTGAGGACCTCGCACTTGCCGAGCAGACACTGTGCCAGAGCTAAATCTCGGGTCCTACATCCTTTTTAAAATTAAATGACAGTCTTCTGTCTGGTTGGCTCCTCAGTCTGCACCAATCAGGCTTGACTCTTCACCTTTGCTCTACCCGTCTGAGCGGTGACCTGAACTGCCTCCCTGAGCTGCTGCACGCTGCCGGCAGAGCTCTGCGCCAGTTCCTCCCAGCCCAGAAAACAGACCTGACAGACCTCTGCTCCCCCCTACTCACCCATAATAAAAGTTGGGTAGAAACTCTTTTTTTTTTTTTTTGCTTTTTTGGAGACAGGGTCTCACTTTGTAGTTCAGGCTGGCCCTGAGCTCACTATGGTGCCCAGGCAAGCCGCCGCGAACTCAGCAATCCTCCCGTCTCTGCCTCCCGAGTGCTGGGATGACAGGCGTGAGCCACCACGCCCAGCATTATATGTGGTAACCGGGGATCGAACTCAGGTCCTTGCGCTTGCAAGGCAGGCGC
>PVIC010048007.1:0-13682 GCA_004025085.1 Thryonomys swinderianus | reverse complement strand
AGCTCAATCTTGGAAACAACCCAAATGTCCATCAACTGGAGAGTGGATAAAGAAGATGTGGTTTTTTTACAAAATGGAGTATTACTCTGCCATAAAGAATGACAAGATCTATCCATTTAGGTGCAAATGGAGACATCTGGAGGATATACTAATAAGTGAAATCAATAGATCACAGATAGACAATTTCCGGATCTTCTCTTTGGCATGAACACCTGTAAATGCAAATGAGCTCTAGAAAGTAGGACAGCTTTTATAGAGTGGAATATTTCTACAGGAAACTTGGTGTGGGAATGTGATGAGAGGAAGGAATAAATATGATACAGAAAGAAAATAAAAGAGCATGTATAAAGGGGGGAGGAGGGGGGGAGTGGGTAGGGATATGGGTAAAAATGAGAATTAACTTGTGGCATATACTGGTACAAATTTCCCAATGTTATATGTGATTTTGAGATGTATATAAATTGTACCAATAAAGAATTCATTAAAAAAAAAAGAATCGACTGGAGGTCTTGGTCTGGGCTGTACCCCAGGAATTGTCTTTAGCAATATTCTGAGGAAGTTTACACTGCTGACACACAGTACCCTAGAGAGGCAACGGATGAAGATGCTGAACAGAATTTTTAAGAAGAAAAGCAGGAGAACTCCATGATGGGTAGAAAAGGGTAAGATGGCATAGAGAATTTAAACTGTAATTCATGGAATAATTGTTAGTCTTATATATCTTCAAGGGTGAAGGTTCTTTTGAATAAGGGAGATCATAGTAAAAGGACAATCCAGACATGGAGAAAAAACTGAAAAATAAATCAAGGCAGGATTGGCATAAAATTCAGAAGGCATGTGGTACTGTGACGGCTTGTGTCTAAATGTGCCCCAAAGCCTCATGAAGCCATGGGGAGAGCTTTTTCAGAGATGGCTGAATCTAGAGTGCATGTCACTGGAATCAATTTAGAGTTCAATGGGAGACTCAAACCATTGGTTGGGTGAGTGCTACCTGCACTATGGAACCTGGATAAAATAAAAGGGATAGAAAGAACTGTGGTCATCCATTGCTTGCTTGTTTTCCTGTCTTCTACTGCAATAAACTCTCTCTAATATGAACCCGTCTGCCAAGTGCCACTCTGCCTTGGAGCCAGCCAACTATGGACTAAAACCTCCACAAACACTAAGCCTAATAAACTTTTCCTCCTTTAACTTTGGGTATCAGGTATTTTGTCTCAGCAACAAGAAAAGTAACAGGTGCTAAATGCTTATTAGTAGAATAGCCACTTATGGAGAAAATGGGTAACAATTTAAAACACACTTTAAACATTATGGTTATTGTTTTAATTATTATTTATAATCACATCACATCTGTTGTTTTGCCACTCAAAGTGTTTTCATACTCATTATGAGTATTCTTTTAAAAATGCTAAGATACAGAATTTTGTTGCTGTTTATATTAATTTAACACATGAAGATTTTGAAAATAATATAGTAAATGTATTCACCACGACCAAATAGGCAAGGGTGAATCTGCCAACAGAATCCTGTTTTCTATGACTTATGAAGAAAAAGTTAAATTTTAACATCCACTGAAGCAAATTTCTCATCAATACTTTTTAAATTGAAAGAATGTAAAGTTGCCTCAATACAATACTTGTCCATCCATTACCAAAATTACATAAATGTAAAACTACATTAATGTAAATAAAATTTTACAAAATATTTTCTTTTTGAGACAGGGTCTCGTTTTGTAGTTCAGGCTGGCCCTGAGCTCACTATGGAGCCCAGGCAAGCCGCCACGAACTCAGCAATCCTCTTGTCTCTGCCTCCCGAGTGCTGGGATTACAGGCGTGAGCCACCACGCCCGGCATTGTGGTATGCGGTGTTGATTGTTGGTGGGCGTGTCTCCACGCCCAGCATTATATGTGGTTACCGGGGATCGAACTCAGGACCTTGCGCTTGCGAGGCAGGCGCTGGAACCACTGAGCTAACCCTCTGGCCCTTTACAAAATATTTTGATAGCAAAGGTAATAGCGACTCAAAAGTCATCATTTCTTAATTATTTTATTTCATTTTTCTGTCTGTGCTCACTCCACCCTTACTAGAAAGCCAACTGCTATCATTTAACAGGACACAATTATAAATGCCTATCTAATTCTAACTTACTAGTTGTATGTATTTTTCAGCAGATCTATGACAAGAAGCTAACTTAGATTAGAATTACCAAGGCATCAGAGAGAGATTGGGCTTTCAAGAAAGTCAGCATAAAAACCAGAGATATCAGAATTGAATCTAGAAAGAAACCTGAAGAGATCTAGGCCTCAGGATGGAGACAGTAGCCAGGCCTGTAAGATAAACAGTAACTTGAGATCATACTCTGATCAGTAACTCCTGGGCCAGTGAGACCAGAGAGGCATTAGACACACAGATGGGTAGCCAGAATATTGGGACCCATACTCTCTTCCCTTCCCCAAAATGTCTTTGTTCTTTCCACAAACCCTTGATACATGACTCATTTCCCTACTGGATCAGTTTCACTAAGCAGCTGTACTTGTCATCCTATAGGTTGATTCTAGTTTGACCCATACTGTACCCCTGTTGTGATTTTGTGATTTAAATGACCTCCCAACAAAGGGCCTTAGTGGCCACCCATTTGACACCTCTCCTGGAAATCCAGGAGCTATTTTTTGTTCACCTTATTACCAATAAAACTCTTCTCAGTTCCTCCTTTGGTTCCTGACTTTATCCCTCAGTTACTAGAACACAAACTCAACACAGTTGACTTCTAATATGTCAGGAGACATATTAACCCCATATCAGATCCTCTAACATTTGATAAGCATAATAAACATAAAGCCAGTAGGATACAACATATTATAAATAAACAAGTAAACATCTGCTGGTCAGTGTATCAAATTTATGGAAAAAAGAGTGGAGGAAGGGCTAGGGCCATATAGTAATTGTGGGGTAGAAATATGGGGTGCATCTTAATGCAAAGCTTTAAAGGAAAAATAGATAACTAAATGAGGCAACAACACAATCTATACGAACATAAGGGATGCATCTTAGGCACAAGCACTCACAGCTATAAAAGGCTCTGGAAAGGAAGGGTGCTGGTGAGTTCTAGAATTAGCAGCACTGACCAAGTGAGAAGACAATCAACATAAGACACTGGCTGGAATTAGGAAAAAGGTGAACATCACAGCAGGAACTCCACTGTGTGACACTGTGGGCCACTGTGAGACATCTGAGTTTTACTGTCAGGAGCATTTGAGAAGTCACAGGACAGAGGATGCAGACTGGTGAAAAGTTCTGACTCACCTTCTAAAGCTGCTTTTCAGATACTATGCACAGCTAAACTGAAAAGGGGCAAAGATCAGACATAAGAGGCAGGCTTAGGATCAACAACAGTTTAGACACAGTGACTCAAGGACCCAAGGTTAGGTTTTCAAAAGTACCTGCCAATGAGAGAATAAGAAAAAAAAAGATGAAACCTGAGATTTACATTAGGGACTATTCAGTTATTTCTATTAAAAAGTGAACAAACAAACAAACAAAAACTATGATACTAGTCAAGCTCATAAGGAGTGGGTGTGCATAAAAAGGTCTTCAAAATAAACTTTGAAGTGCCGGGCATGGTGGCTCATGCCTGTCATCCCAGCACTCGGGAGGCAGAGGCAGGAGGATTGCCGAGTTCGAGGCTTGCCTGGACTACATAGTGAGCTCAGAGCCAGCCTGAACTACAAAGCGAGACCCAGTCTCAAAGAAAAAAAATAAAATAAAATAAACCTTGAGATACTCCCAATAATGTAAAAGGCACAGATTAGATGAACTATTCAAGGATATTATCAGGAAATTAATAATGTATGAGAAAAACTGAGTGAAGATACAGAAGTAAAACACAATTTACATATTTTGCTAGGATTTGTGGCAAGTTATTCTCTTAAAATTTTTGAATATTTGTTTAGCTTTGTTTAAAGTTAGTTTATAGATTCTATTGATAAAATACAGAAAATAAGTTGTAGTCATGAAACCACGAGTTGCTATAAATTCTAAAAAATACTAAGTATATAGATTTTATGATTACGTAAGAAATGCTATTTTAACTTCAAAAGATTATTATGAGAGAAAAGTGTGACTTTTCTTCTATAAAATAAATGATTATAAAATACTTAAATACAAAGTTAAATGCTAAGTGTCTTAAAAAAAGAACCTGTTCCTAAGAAAACAAGAAAATAAATCAATCCTATATATTCTTAAATATAATATATTGAAACCAAATAAAAGTTATATTAAAGTGAAATTAATCTCAATGCATCATAAAAATTTTCCTAATATAATTTTAAAAACTTAACCTATTTTAAAAACAGTGGATATTGTGCAATCTATAACTCTGGGGGAAAATCTACATTTTCATTTCAAATTGGATGCATACTGTGATGAATAATAGTTTCTTATATTAGGGCAAGATTAAAAATTGTCAAGTTCCATTAACATATTTTTTTGAAAAGGTACTTGTGTGCATATACTTTTGCTTTGAGGGAATAATTCACAGACCATTTAAATTTTTATGAAATTTAACTATATATACACATAATTAACTAAATACACACATAGAAATACACACACAGTTTTATTGATCTTATAATTACAATAGCGGTATAATATTCATGATTTTTTGTATTTCTTAAATTATCTTAATTTATTCTAAAGTTATTCTATTTTAATTCCATGTAGTTTTGAAATAAAATATAATAAATCTAGAGAAAATAAAACAACAGATGTAATTGTAGAATTCCTACTTTTGGTGTAATTCCAGTAATATTTTTTTTTTATTTAATCAGAATTGTTGGCTTCTTTCTAAATCTAACATAAAAAAAATTTATACCACAACAATGAGTCAAATATACAAAATAATTTAATTATAATGTATCTTTAATATTTTATAGTAAAATATAGAATTTAAAATAGAAAATTATTTCTTATCCTCACACATTATAAAAGGAAATAATATTAAGATTTGCAATACTGGGCTAGAGAATTAGCTCAGTGGTTCCAGCGCCTGCCTCACAAGTGCAAGGTCCTGAGTTCCATCCTGGTAACCACCTACAATGTTGGGCATGTTGACTCACGCCCACCATCAATCAATACCACATACCACAATGCCGAGCCTGGTGACTCAAGCCTGTAATCCCAGCTCTCGGGAGGCAGAGACAGGAGGATTGCTGAGTTTGAGGTTTCCCTGGGCTACATAGTAAGCTCAGGGCCAGCCTGAACTACAAAGTGAGACCCTGTCTCAAAAAAAAAAAATTGCAATACTGAAAGTATACTATTTCAGTATACACTAATTTTAGCACCAGTGATTTATGTCAGTGAACCAATATACAGTGTTCATATGTTTCTTAGTAATGATTGAATAGGGATGAATTTCAAAATTTATAACACTCTTCTTTAGGTATTTACTTTATTGATCTATTACAATTCTCAACCTGAAACTATACCACAAAGCCACTGTGATAAAAATGGCATGGTACTGGCAAAAAAACAGACCTGAGGATCAATGGAACAGATTAGAAGGTCCAGAAGTAGATCACATCCTAGTTCATAAAACAGGTTTAAGTAAATGCAAAGGAATTGAAGTTATCTGCTTCATACTATCAGACCATTGTGCCTTCAAACTGGAACTGAATGACAAAAGAAATTCCGAGATCCTTAAAAAAACATGGAAATTGAACAATACTCTGTTGACCAATCAGTGGACCAAACAAGAAAATAAAGAAGAAATTAGTTTCACCAACTAAATGACAACACCAGTACAACATACAGGAATTTATGGGACACAATGAAAGCATTTCTACAAGGAAAATTCATAGCAGTGAATGCTAACACCCAGAAAATAAAACAAACTCAAATAAACAGTCTAATGCTGAACCTCAAACTACTAGAAAAAGAAGACCAACACAAATCCAAAGCTCGTACTAGAGAGGAAATTATAAGGATCAGAGCAGAAATTAAAGCAAAGACAAATAGAACTATGCAAAGAATCAACAAATCAATGAGTTGGTTCTTTGAAAGGATAAATAAAATTGACAGACCCATAGCCAACCTTATCAAACAAATGAAGGAAAAAGCTCAAATCCATTCTATCAGAAATGAAAATAGGGAAATCATGACAGATCCAGTAGAAGTCCAAAGAATAATAAATACCTACTTTGAAAATTTGTACTCCAAAAATATGGAAAATCTAGGAAAAAAGGATAGATTCCTAGACACATATGAATTTCCAAAGCTGAACAAAAAAAAAGATATAAAAATGTTAAACAACCCAATGTCAATCTGTAAAATTGAAAATGTAATAAAAATAAAACCTACCAACAAAGAAAAGCCCTGCTCCTGATGGCTTCACTATTGAATTCTACCAAATTTTTAAAGAAGAGTCAATCCCAATACTTCTCAAACTCTTTAATGTGATCTAAATGGAAGCAGTACTCTCAAACTACAGGCCAATCTCTAATGAACACTGATGCAAAATCTTCAATAAAATATTGGCAAACAGAATGCAGAGAGTTATCAAGAAAATCCTACACCCTGATCAAGTTGGATTTATTCCAGGGATACAAGGGTGGTTTAACAACTCCAAATATACTACGTCACCTCCTCTTTGACAAAGGAACCAAATGTCCTCACTGGAGGAAAGACAGCCTCTTTAATAAATGGTGCTGGAAAAATGGGGTTTCAATCTGCTAAAGATTATAGCTAGACTTATCTCTTTTACCATGCACTAAACTAAAGTCAAAATGGATTAGAGACCTAAATATTAAAACAGAAACACTAAACCTGCTGCAAAACAGGTTAGGTAGAACTCTTGGAGAAATTGCCATAGTGAAACACTTTACGAACAAAACTTCTACAGCATGAGAACTAACAGAAAAAATCAACAACTGGGATCTCATCTTATTAAAAAGCTTCTGCACAGCAAGGAAAACCATCAGCAGAGTGAAAAGACTACCAGCAATATGGAAAAAAAATAATTACCAGCTTTTTTTAGACAAAGGGGTACTATCTAGAGTATATAAAAAGCTAAAAACAATCAAACCCCCCATCCAATTTAAAGACCCAATTCAAAAATGGGCATGTGAAATGAACACACTTTTCAGAGGAAGAAGTAAAAGCAGCTAAGAAGCATGTGAAACAACCCTATATCAATCTGTGAAATTGAAAAAAAAAGGTCAACATCATTGATGATTCAAGAGATGCAGATAAAAACAGTGAAATTTCATTTTATTCCACAAAGAGTAACTGCTATCTTTATTTTTTTATTTTATTTTATTTTTTTGAGACAGGGTCTCGCTTTGTAGTTCAAGCTGGCTCTGAGCTCACTATGGAGCCCAGGCAAGCCTCGAACTCAGCAATCCTCCTGTCTCTGCCTCCCAAGTGCTGGGATTATAGGTGTGAGCCACCACGCCTGGCTGCTATCTTTATTTTTATTTGTATTTTTTTTAGACAGGGTCTTGCTTTGTAGTTCAGGCTGGCCCTGATCTCACTATGTAGCCCAGGCAAGCCTCGAACTCAGGAATCCTCCTGTCTCTGCCTCCCAAGTGCTGGGATTACAGGCGTGAGCCACCACACCTGGCAACTGCTATATTGAATTAACCAACAGTAAATGCTGGTGAGGTTGTGGGGAGAAAGGGACCCTTCTCCACTTTTGGTTGGGGATGTAGACTGGTGCAACCATTGTGGAGACCAGTGTAGAGTTTGTTCAAAAAACTAAGATTTGAGGTCCTATTTGACCTCAAATGGACACAACTTGAGGACATAGGCTTAGTGAAATAAACAGGCCACAGATGTGTAAATACTGTCTTTTCTCTGGTATGAGAAATAGAATACATGAGTTCTAGAATGTAGGATAGATATTGTGAAATAGAAAATATTCAAAGGGAAAAGGGGGTAGAGATAAGTAACGAGGAGAAGGAAAAGATTTGATGGTAAAATAAAAAGGAAAAAAAAAGCTACGTATAAAGGGGTTGGAGGGTTGTTGGGTGGGCAAGGGAATAGGAAAAAATGAAAAGTCGTCATTTACTTGTACAAATTCTCAATGTTGACTGTGATCATGACATGTATATAAAATGTACTAATAAAATCAAATCTTAAAAATGAAGTGATAATATGCACAGTTTTCTACATCTCAATGTCCTCACTCAAATTTGCCACATATAAGCCTCTCATATCAATAGTTATGGTTATATTACAGGTATTTATGGCTTTATAATATTGCATAGTGTAGTATAGTGTATTCACTTATTCTGCCATCCAAGTCCACTGGTAAATATTTACTTTTTATAAACTTTTGCCACTAAAAATGCTGCAACTCTAATTATCAGTGTACATACATAATACCTATTAATATAATATTTCCCTACATTACTGAGATTTAATGTGGAATTTAGGGGCAAGAGATTTTTTATTTTTTAGTTCTAATAATTACATCCATAATGTTTTCTCAAAAACTCCAATTATTCAGAATTGTAGCTCTGCTTCTGGAGAGCATATTTCGTTTCATGTCTTCATTCACACATTATTCTATCTTTCAAAACATCCTCTTCTACACAGTCAAGTGATGCCAACTTCACTTTATTCAGAGTTCAGATAAAACTACCCATCACCAGAGATAACTTCTCCTTCTCCTACTTTCCATAACTATGCAGTTATCCTTCCAAATATTCTCTACTACCTTCTCTTGCTTATATTTCATTGCATTAACCAATGATCTGATAGCATAGTACATGTACAATCATAAACTTGTCGACATCTCTTCTAAATCTATTTTTCCCCTTCATGAAAAAAGACTCTGTTAAATAAAACTAACGGAATTAATTCAAATCAGCTTCTTAGTCACATTTTGCAAAGTCCTGTTTTATCCCACGGTCCAAGAAAGTATTTCAATTTCCAGAGTAGCACTGTGGTAGTGACATAATGAGAGAGAAATATGTGAGCCACATATGTACAACATTGTAATAACCATATACACAGTACAAGTATGTTTTCTATATTCACAGCAAGTTAACAGAGATGAATCAGCACATTTGCTAAAGGACTATAAAGTTATTCTAGTATTCAAGATACAATGACTAAGTGTAAATTTTTTTCTATTATTTCAGGTTACACAAATACAGAAAGGGAACCAGTGAACTAGAAAAATACATAAAGAAATTATCTACAGTGGCGTGCAGAGAGACCAGGAGATAGACTATGTGGGATTAACAGTTGAGACATATGACTGGAAAGAAAATGTTCTACTAGAATGAAAAAGGAGAAATGAGATGATGAGAGAAAGATTGTTAGAACAAAGAAAGGACTAAAAAGTTTTTCAGAATTGATAAGATCCTAATGAAAAAGTTTGGGTGCACATTCAAGACTAAATACTGTAACAGGAATTAATATCTAGGATGAGCACTGTAAAAGTTCAGTGCAACAAAGAGAAATTATATGTTAGGTAGTTTTAATTAAAATCCTATTTCAGATTTGGGATTTTTAAAAATTTAGAATATTTGCATTTTGAAAATTATGTATTTTGGAGATAGGGTGAACATGTTTAAACATGAAATTATTTTGTTTTACATATGCCATATAGCTACAGTCTGAATTCAACTTTCTACAAGGTATTTAGCAAGCATAAGTTTTGTTTTGTTTTGTTTTGTTTTGTTTTGTTTTGTTTTGTTTTGTTTTTTGAGACAGGGTCTCGCTTTGCAGTTCAGGCTGGACCTGAGCTCACTACGTAGCCCAGGCAAACCTTGAATTCAGCAATCCTCCTGTCTCTGCCTCCCGAGTGCTGGGATTAAGCATAAGATTTTAAGGTGGCCCATCACATGAGGTTAAATATGTAATTTTTCACTTGTAGCATAAAATGAACTCTCAAAAATTACAGGCATTGTAGTAGTTTGAATTTTAGATTTTTTATTTTTACTTTAAAGATATTCAGCCTGTATTTAAAAATATCCAAACTGAAAGGTGAATACATTTCAAATGAATAGTAAAAGTGACTGAATTAAACGGTTACAGCTGACTTTTCAGGAGCAAGAAAAGCTAAATGATTCTGGTGTACAAAGGGAAAACAATTGTCAACTTTGAATATATATGAAACAAAATTTACTTGAGTGCCAGTCTACAATACCAAATGATATAATGCATTGACTAGATATGGCAATTGTAAACTTGTGTGCATTTATTAATGTAGTGGCACACTAATAATTGCACAAAGAAAAATGTGTAAAAGATCTGCATAGGAACATTGAACAAGAGAGATATTTAGGATGAATAAATATAATGAATATGTGGGCAACTTTCTCAGTGACTAGTGAAATGTAAACAGAAATAAAATGCCTGTCATGAAGAAATGTTAACAATGTCAAGTATTGGGTGTGATATGGAAAAAATTACATTTCTGAAGTAGAATACAAATTTGAAAAAAAAATTCCATCCTAAATGTGAAGTTCAAAGTAAACAAACTATGATCTAGTAATTTACACAATCTCTGAGTTAGTAATTACTGGGAAAATATACACCTTAATAACTGCTATGACCATTGACCAAGAAAGAAATCTGCAAGTGTAATTCATAAAATGACATTATCAGCATTACCCAAAAGCGAGGTGAAAATGCCAAATATTAGGCTGTGACTGTGGTTCACCAGGAGAGTGCCTCTCTTTATGCAAGGTAAAGGCCCAGGTTTGGTTTCTAGCATCAGCAAAAATAACAATAACAACAACAACATAACAACATAATGAACAAACAAACAAAAAAAGGAATGCAAATCTAAAGTCACACAGCTGATCGTGTTCTGTGGGCTACTTAAGTGAATTCACCTGCTCACTAATATGTACAAGTAAATGTCAAAACCAGTATTTACTGTATTTCTGCCCCTCTGCAGACATGTGCATGTAACTACCCAGTATTTCCAAGCATGATGGAAAAAAGATATGCTTTATTTTGTTGAGCTCTTCTGTTAGAAACAAGTGCCCTTTTTGGTTTCCATTCTGTAGCATTCATCATTTTTGTGAGGTTTTGTTGTTTATTTTATTCTGGTTTTGGTGTATGATTTTACAACTTAAGACAGTCTGGTGTTGCTAAGTGCAAAAAAGCTGACATTGCCTTATGGAGAAAATACTGTCTATATTTTTGATCAGCTCTGTTCTCCAAGAGTTCTGGTGTTGTTGTCCACTGGTTCAATGGGAGTAAATCAAATATGATTTCAGAAAAAGTCTAATACAAGGTTATCTCTTGATTGCTCGATGAACATCTATTTTTAATCCAAAAGCTTATGAATTTAACCTTCTGTTGTCTCCAGAGGAAACGCTTTAGCATTTACTAATTCAGTCTTCTCACTAGGTATATGTAACATAACTTGAACAGATAATAAGAAGAGAGTGTACAAGATTGTTTATAGAAGCATTTTCTATGTGAAAAACAAAAAAAAATGAGACAAATACCAAGCAAAAGAGAAAGGTAAGTTAGTAATGGTATACACACATTAGAATATGGTATAACTGTGAGAGTTGATTTCAGTTACAGGCTGCAATACAAAATGACATAGTTATACATTCTTGAGCAACAAAACAATTGAATATCAGGATGAGATACGAATATAAAGCCGAAAAGCATACAAATAATTTATTGTTTAAAAACAAACATTTATGTGCTAACCAAGTGTTAAAAGCAAAGAAATGGTGAATGCCAAGTTCAGGACAGAATCGCTGGCAGACTAGGGAAATCAGAGAGAAATGACTGAAGAAAAGCATTTACACAGACATAGGTGAGCATGAGTTGTTAAACTATTAAGACAGAAAAACAGGAGGGATGGGTCTCTGGTTAGACAGTGTGTCCAGAAAAATGATGACTATTATGAGTCAAGATTCTTGAGAAATCTAATTAGATGTGCCAGAATTTTAGAATGTTAATTTATTTATGTCAAGTCATTCTTATTTTATCTAAATACTTTTCTTATTAACTCACTACCAGGGAAAATATTAAAATAAGAAATAAATTTCAAATAATTTTGAGGACAAATATGAAAATTAATAGCTTGAAGAAAATGTCAGTTTATAAAAATTTATTGAAAGATAAAGACCATGAATGTATTTACTTTTGTGATTTTATAAAACTCATCCACATATATTGTTTCATGAACCCATTATGACATTATTTATATAGAAAATATTTTAAGAGGTTGAAAATCATGAGTTTATAAAATTCTTTGGCACACATTTAAAAGACATTTATATGACCTAATAATATAAAACTGGTTACAACAAAGCCTAGAAATAACATATGCAATTTATTAATATAAAATGATTGAACTAATTCCAAACATAACTGCCATCTGATTTATTGATGTATCAACACACTGATGTCACCAACATTCCTGATCTTTATATTTTGTTTAAAATATTTTAAATCATAAAAAATTTTATTCAACTCGGAGCTTCAATCCAGTGAAGAGGGCTTTGAGTGACATTCACAATCGGTCAATTACCCAGAGTGAACCTTCAGATGTGAGTGCTTTTTTATATGAAATGAATGTAAAATCAGCTTCAAAAACCAAAGTGGCTATCGACTTGATCAAATAGGACCACAGTTCTCTAGTCTGTCATGAATCAGAATGCAAATATACCGTGCTGAATACAACCAACATGACTGGACCACTGTATTTCAATAACAAAGACAGAAAGTTTTCTTTCAGAATTAAAACAAACCGCACAAAAACATCATCCAGTATTTCCTACTCTTTCCTTTTCTAGGAAGTTGTCTGTGGACCCTGGGATTTGCTGAGCTAAACAGTATTGTTCTAAGTAAAAGCCTAAGTAAACTGTTGAAAATACTTTAACATAAAATGAAACTCTACTGAAAATATTTTTCCCTTCACTTAACATGGTTACACAATGTGTCAATTATCTAGTCACTTAGAATTCTCAAGAAGAGAGAAACAACTTTCTCTTCAGAGAATCAGTTGGCTTTTATAATACTCAGAGAATATTTGCATAATAACACCGCTACAGCTGCAAGGTTAAATCCATTAATTTATTGGGGACAGAACAGGCTGTTCTGGTTGGCTGTTGCAAAAATTGCTTTCTGCACTTGTCTTCTCTACCATCAAGTATTTGCTGTGAGCACACAATTACTGCGCGAAGCCTATGTTGCCAAGTGAGAAACCTTATTTAATATGGAAAACGGTGAACACTTCACTTTCTGAAAAGAAAAAAAAAATAATCTTGAAAAACTTCCTGATTAACATTTTCTCCTTCACCATTTGTTTCATGGAATAAAGTAGAGGGTGGCAATTTAAGTAAGGCTCACTGGACGGACCCTTTTCCGCAGCAGTTCCAAGGACAAATGTCATGCCCAAGTGGTCTCTTCAGAACTGGGAATAATCTCAAAACTCCTTAGGTGTCTTATTCCTGCATTGCAGTGAATTTAAAATGGAATAATTATTTTCAAAAGTCACTAAGTGAAAAAACTTTTGAACTCATTTTTTACACTGAAGAACTGCAACCCGATAAAAAGCAGGCCGATGTACAGCATTTCTAAGAATTCATAGTAGAGATCATTAAGAGAAGAAAACATCAAACCAAGAGTTAAGTCACAACTTGAAAACCAACTCCATCCAGGGTAGTATCAATAATGTGCATAATCCATACTATTAGCAA
>PVIC010048006.1:0-13669 GCA_004025085.1 Thryonomys swinderianus | reverse complement strand
TTTTTTTTTATGCCAACACCCAGGCATTGCTCCCAGGGATGGCATTAAGTTGCAGTGGGTGGAGTTCTTACAATATTGCTGTTTTTTAAATTCCCGTGATTCCAATGTGTAATCAATGTTGAGAACTCCTGGTTAATAATGTTCATTGTTAGAAGCACTTAAAAATGTTTCGCCTCCCCCATCCTCTTGCTGCCCAGTGCATTCTTCTGCTACGGAAGAAATTTCTCCCAAATCTCTGAGGCCTGCACTCAGCATGGCCTCTGTACTTGCTCCCCACCTCTCTCCAGAGTATACCCCACACCTGTCACCATCCATGGGCCTATATTTATGGTTTGCTTGTTATCCGTAATCCTCAGAAGACTGGAAGGTTCATGAAAGAGAAGATGGTTCGGTTCATCAGAGCTGAAAGCTCAAAGATTGGGTTTGGGCCCAAAAGTAAATCAATAAATTTTTTCCCTGATGATTAGATGAAGAATGTAATCAAAGCAAATCCCTCATTTCTTCGTTCTTCCATTATTTAAGAACTTTACCTGTGTGTGGCTTTAACACAAACACAGAGAACTGGAGAAATGAAGAAAAAGGCCCAGCCTATGTATCCCAGGGAGCGTGCGCGTGTGTGTGGCCCATTGTGTGCATGTGTGTGGAGAAGCAGAAGTGGAAAGAGGCAAACAAGTATCTACGAGCAAGAATGAACCTTCATTCCTCAAAGCTGGGATCCAAACCTGGCTGGAAATTTACAACTAGGAAATGCTCCAGGATTATCTCATCCAATTGTTCCTTTCCTCTTTAAATACAAGGATTTACCCTGGAACATTTTACCTTAGTATACCACATAATCTGCACCTTCTTTTTGTACTTAACACATTCTATTTTCTTTTATAATTATATGCTGGTTTATTTATCCCACAAGCTTTGTAGGGGTGAGTAATGAGGTGTGTAAAGTCAAACTAGATCCTACATTCTAAAAGCCTGACATTGGAATTGCGTACCAGGTTCATTTTTGCCAACAGGTATATTAAAAAAGGAATGTATAAATGAGATATTTTGTAAATCTCTCGGCAAAAAATTTACAGAAACGTTTTTACTTAATTTTATCCCCTTCAGGCACAAAATAGCTGTGCTTATTTCTAGCAAGAGTGACAATCGTGTCACAAAACCAGTCACTGCTCACAAAGCTCTGGTGTGTCATGAATAGTAATAGGGATTCTGTACCAACAAGAAGAAAGCCGTAACCATAAAGATAACCTCTGCATTTTCCCTTACACTAATATTCAGTTGCTTGCTTTCTCTAAAAATCAGTTATTCCCAGTTGAACCACGTGATCTTGCATGCTCCGTTCTAGTTTTTCCACTTAGAGAAGGAACGAGCATTTCATCTCGTAGGTTCTCCTCAGTGTGAACAGTTTTGCAAGTGCCATCAAGGGCTGCTGCTGCTCAGACAAGAGAGCTTCCGCAGCTAGCCAGCTATCACGGCTCTCCCGGATTAGCACGCAACCCTGAGTTCCTACAGATCACCACGGACAGGCTCTGGCTCTTCAGTGCGTAGGCGGCTACATTTTGGGGCATTCTAGTCAGGAAAAGCAGGTTTCTCTGTGAACCAAAGGCACCCCCGAGCCAAGATGACTGAGATTAGATTAAACCCATAATACAGAAGAATAAAACAAGTGAAAGCAAGAGTGAATAAATAAATGAGTAAATAAATGAATATGCCTCTAGTGAATCTATCAGGCAAAAACATCAATCCAGGTAAGAAACGCTCCTGACAAGCAGAGGCCCCATTATGGTCACTCTTAACACTTCTCTTTTAGAGCCACCCGCATAGACCTATTTTCTAAGCTCTACAAAGACAGTCAACTCGTGATTGCATCCTTTCTGCAAACCCGCACAGAGCTGCACAAATCCCCTTCATACCTCATTAGGGTCAATATCTGCCCTCCTACCAACTTTGCAAAATACACTAATGTGAACCTCACTTCCACCCTTTAAAGGTGACAAAAAAAAAAAAAAAGGAGGAAATATCTGAAGGGATGGTAGAAAAAAATAAGAAAATGCCATAAACAGGATGGCCCGAAAAATCCAATTCACATCTGCCTATATGCTACCTTTTTTTTACACAGAAAAACAATTCCTCCAGAGGCTAAATATTTAAGCTTTGACCAAGCTCCAAAAATAAAGGTTTTGATATACATTTATTTGTTCATTTGTAGTTAAAACAATTTAGGAAAATGGAGATATTACATAAATAAAATTTTAAGTGATAAGAGAATTTCCTTAATAAACGTCTCTTTTTGAAAACAGGGAAAACTAAATTCTTCCCCTTCACTAGAGCTCTGGTGATTCCTGAGCCACTTGTGGATAAAAAAATCTGAGGGGAGAAAAGTTCAATGACCTTGTAAATTAAGGACTAAGAGAACTGTAACGGTGTGACAGTCCTTCCAGACTCAGTGGAATTACGGGAAAACACTTGTCTGGAAATTGTTTTTCTTTGGGGAAAAGGGATTGGAAAACTACCAGAGGCAGGGAAAAAACAAGGAGGATAAGGAGGAAAAGATGCAAATGATAAGACAGTGAACAGGACCCAACGGATGCAAAATACAAAATACTGTCTCCTATCATGCAAACAACTTCTGAGCCTTCTAAGATTAAAAAAAAAAAAAAAAGGAAAACAGTCGTTTTGCATTGGTGTCAGATCAACGTTCTGAACTTGGATGAATGGGGAGACTTGTTCTATACACCTAGTGGTGGGTGGATTTCACCAGGCTGCAGCCTCCACAGCTTTTCTGTGCTGCACTGCAGAGGCGCCATCTTCTCAGTCTTAATCTTCACTCCACTCCATCCTTTTATCTGCACCCTATAAAAGAAGACCCTGCGCACCCTCCCCCAGCATCCTGCGTCCCCAGGGGCGCTAACCCAGAGGCCCAGAGCTACCAGCGAGGAGGCTGCGCCTCAACCAGACAGCCATCTCTGTAGGGGACAGCCGTGCCTCTCCCCTCGGCCGCCGCCACTGCCCTCTCCAGACGCACGCCCCAGTCCGCGTACTTCCCCCCACGGTCTTCCCAGCCACACAGAGCGACGCGTCCAGGGGTGACCCGAGGGTGAGACGCCGAGGAGGCGGCCCAGGCCCGGCAGCGCCCAGCCCCCTCCCGGGCAGACGCGCGGCCCTGGCTGTGAGCCTCGGCGGCGCACAGACCCCGGCGGCTCGGCCACCGCGCCCCGGACGGCGAGGGCGGGGTGTCGCGGCTTTGTTCCCGGGGGTCCCCTCCCCCCGCGTCTCCCAGAGCAGCCCGAGGTGCGAGCAAACGGCCCGGGACGTGCGGGCTCGGCAAGGTGCGAGGTGGCCGCGAGTTTCCGACCGCTCCCGGCTCTCCCAACTTACACAAAAGGGACCGCGGAGATGTGCAAAGTTTGCTGCGGAAGGCGGCGCGACCCCGGCGCCCGCTCCAGCCAGGGCACAACGGCTGCCGCCAAAGCGGAGGTTCGGCGAAGGGGCGCAGCGGAGAAAGGGAAGGAGAGACGGGGCGGAGGAGGCGGGAAGGTGCGGGGCGCCCGCGGCTCCCCGGCCGTCCCGACTCCGGGTTTGAGGCCGGGACTGGATCACAGGGCGCTGCGCTTTCGGTTTTCCACACGTGCTCCCTTCGCCTTCCCCCGGCCCCGGGCGCCCCCAACAGGGGCTCTCTGGCCCCGGGCCCGCTCCTGGGGCCGGGCGGAGTCGGGGTCCGCGCGAGCTCCCACCCCGTCCTCGCCTGGGTGGGGACCGGGCGGCCCGCGCCGCACCCACCGCCCTCCGCGGGCCGGAGCGCGCGCGTCCAGGGCAGGGCCGGGCCGGGCCGCGGGCGGGATGCGCAGGGCGCCCGCAGGCGGAGCAGCCGGGTCCCGGCGAAGCCTGCGGGGACCGACTCCTCACCGCGCCCGGCTCCCCGCGTCCGAGGCGAGGCACCCACCTCCAGCGCCCGAGCCGTCCAGGCGCTCAGGAGGAGCAGCGCCAAGCTGGGCAGCATCGTCCCCCCGCGCGGGGCACCGCGTGCGCCGGCTGCTGTGCGAATGCGACCCGCCGCGCCCTGGCTCTGCCCGCGTCGCCGCCGCCGCCGCCGCCGTCTCCGGGCCCAGCGCTCGCGCCGCTCCGGGTGCTGTCGCCTCCCGCCGCCGAGAACTGACTGAACCGGTGCGGGCGGCGCGGCTCGGAGCCCGGCGAGTCAGCTGATCCGCCCGCCCCGCTCGGCCCCGACAGCGACCCCTGGCGGCGCGGCCCGGAGCTGCGCGCGCCGGTCGGGAGGGTCCGCGCCCCGCCCCGCAGGTCGGGGAAGGTGAGTCCTAGGGCGTTTGGGCTCCGGAAAGGCGAGATCGCCGGCGGCGGGTTAGCGGGAGCCTGAATCATTCGAGCCCGTCGTCCCGCCCGGGTGCGTCTGAAGGGCTGCTGCCCGGTGCGTCTGGCTCCGCGTTTCATTTTTGTCTGGGTTTGGAGGGGTGGGGCAGACATTTCTGGAAAAGTAAAGGACGTAGGATTTCTTCGTTATTGAGCGAGCAAAACCTGCGTATTCCTCCCCCCCGCCCCGCATCAAAAGCAACCGGAAGCAAGCTGAAATGTTTGTCTTTACAAGGCAGCCAAGGAAAAAGGACTGAAGAAAGAAACTGGTGACCCATTTTTTTTCTCTTTCTCCTAAAAAGGAAGGTGCGGGGGTGGGGGAGGGTGCTCAGTGTTTAGATTTCTGCTTTTTGTTTTACGTTGTTACACAAGGGCACAGTCCTGGGGACACTTTTGGCCCCGCAGGGATGTAACATCCGTGGATGGAGAAGAAATGAAAGTTAGGAGGAGGGACGAGGTCTTAGGAGTTAATTTTTGTCCTTGCCTGCGACTGATGTCTTCTGACCTCAAACTCGGCTCCTATTCTTTATTGTTCCTCCTAAATTTCAGGAAGGAACCTTCTGCAAAGCCACTTTCTCCTGCGCTAAAACAAACCATCCTGTGCTGAGTTTTCGTTTCGCCTCGAATGGCCAACACCTGCCCAGAGAGGGCCCCTTCTCCTGACCCCAAGTGCGAGTGGAAGGAGGGAGGAAAAGAACCCAGGGAAGATCCAGGTCTCCCCGGGTTCCTCTTCTCTTGCCAGTAGGGCCTATGGCTCCCCGCCTCTTCTCTGAGAACCCAGCATTTATCTACTTAAATCTCCCCACCCGTCCTCCTCTACCCCACACTTCCAGTCCTGATCCTGGGGTCGCTATTTGTCCTGAATTTCCATTGAATGTCCTGGACAATAAATGACAAATAATCGTTAAGCGGTGTTTGTTCCTCTGCTCTGTTTCACCTTCGACCAAGCCCAAAGAGCCCATTGCTCTTATTCCTGTTTACATGTCAGGAAATCAGGGGCTGGAGATGTAGCACAAGACCCTGAGTTCAATCCTCTGCACCCTAGAAGAAGAAAATGCACAAACACACCAAGTCAAGAAACTGCAACTAAGGAATTTTTCCCAGATCTGAACTGCAAGAAAATTGGAGCCACAGGAACAGAGCATAATATGACAGAATAAAATAAAAACCATTGTTGACATTCCACGCCACACTGTGAGATGTTCCCTTCACACAGTACGTTTTATCCTTGCGTTATCTGGTTACTAGAAAGTTCATGTCATACCCTGCATCTGTTTCCTTTAAACTCCCACCCAGAGAGCCTTTCTATGTCCCCTGTGGCCAAGCAGAAAATTCGTTTCTACTCCACAACCAAAGATAATCACGTATTTGTCAATAGGTTTCTTATTTATTGTGCCTCCAGAGCCCTCTTCACTAGCCAAGTGTCTTAGTAACGTTCCTCACAAGTTAAGTGAGGAAAGGTTTGTAGAAGCTTCGATCCTTAGTTCGCTGGCTCCAAGGCAGGACGAGCCTAGCAAAGGAGAAGGTGCTCATGGCATGGCAGTAGGAAGCAGAGAGAGAAATCCAGGAGAAAAGGAGATAAACCTGTAGGGCCACATCCCCCACGATCACGCCCAGGCCAGACCATCTCTGGACCTTACATTTAGCTAATGGCTCATCAGCGGACTAATCCATACTGATCAACATCACACCCCATGAGCCAGTCACCTTCCAAAAGCCCGCCTGGGAGCACATGCTTCACCGGGCTATCTAGATCATCACACAAAGCACTTGCTTGATAGTCATGTAGGTGGTAGAGTTTCTCGGCGCTGCTACATGGTGAACAATTTTTGAAAGAGGTCTGGTTGATCTGTGGCTGAAGCCTGATGTTGCATTTGATTTGGTGGTAGCTGCATCCCTTTGTGAGCTCAATTTGGTCACACTTGCTAAAAAGTCTCCCAGTTGTTTTATGTTACTGAGCCACATCTGTCATGTTCCGTTTTAGCTGTTATCTGTGTCCCATTAATATCACCAGAAGCTGTCATAAGTCTAAGCAAGAAGACAAGTCATGTATTAACTTGCTTGAACTTCCATGGCCCAAATGCCACAGGCTGGGGCTGGGGTGTAGCTGGGCTGTAGCATGTTTGTTAAAATGCTTCAGCCCTGGGTTCAATGCTCAGCACTCAAAGCAAACAAAACAAACAAATAATACCCCAGGGACAGTGGTTAAAATGACACATATTTATTTTCTTATAATTCTAGAGACCAGAAGTCCAATATCAAGGTGTCGACAGAATTGATACCTTCCAAAGACTCTCTGCTGGGTTTGTCCACAGCTACTTTCTGCCTGTTTTTGCATCTTTTCCTCTGTGTATATCTGTATCCAAATTTCCACTTTTAATAGACACTCATTACACTGAACTAAAACCTTCCTTAATGACCTCTTTAATGTATTGCCTCTTTCAAGAACCTGCCCCAAATACGATCATATTCTGAGGTTTTGGAAGATTGCAACTTGAATGTATAAGTTTGGTAGTAAGGAAATTCAACAGACTCATATGTAAACCAACTATGACTTGCTATATAGTCCCGTCACTGATCTGATGTTCATTACCCATGACCAATAGTTCTGACCTGAAAGTCATTTGGTGAAACACAAAGAAATGGAAATTGCATTAGTGATTATCTGGCTTTTCATGTCCATTAATATTTATTTAATATAGTTGGTTGGGCTAAAATTTGGTGCACAAATATTTATGAATGTCATCTCCTCCTCTTGGATTATTCCTTGTACTAGGATGTAGTATCCTTCTCTGTCCCTCTTAATTAGTTTTATTTTGAAATCTGTTTTGCGTGCAGATAAGATGGCCACTCCTGCTTTTTTTTTGCAGTTTCTTGTTGCATGGAGAATTGTTTTCCATCCTTTTACTTTAGGTTTATGGATTTCTTTCTGAATTAGGTTTGTTTCTTGTATACAGAATATTGCTGGGTCTTGCTTTTTAATCCTTTCCTCCAGTCTATGTCTTTTAATTGGCACATTGAGGTCACTGACTTTATGGTTACAACTGGTATGTACTGATTTAGCCCTGTCATGATGTTTGCCCATTCTTGGGTCTTTTATTCTTTGTTTCTGCCCCTTCCCATTCGATTTCATGCCTTGTCCAGTGAGTCCAAAACTGAAACCTTTCTTCACAGGAAGATCAGGAACAAGACAAGAATGTCCGCTATCACCATTCCTGTTCAGTATAGTTTTGGGAATATTAGCCACATCAATTAGATAAGAGAAAGAAATAAAAAGAATAAAAATAGGTAAGGAAGAAGTTAAATGGCCATTACTTGCTGACGATATGGTACTGTATATAGAAGATCCTAAAAGGATCCAAAAGACTGCTAGACTTAATCACCAGATTTAGTAGTGTAGTTGAATATAAAGTCAACACTCAAAAATCAACAGCCTTTGTGTACACGAACAACAGACTCACTGAAAGAGAAATCAGAAAATCAATTCTTTTCACAATAGCATCCAAAAAAAGGAAATATCTAGGAATCAGTCTAACAAAAAAGGTGAAAGACCTCTGAAAACTACAGCATTCTGAAAAGGAAGATTGAAGAGGATATCGGAAAATGGAATGACAATCCTTGTCCCAAGGTAGGAAGAACAAATATCGTCAAAATGGCCATACTGCCAAAGCTACTATGTAGATTAAATGTAATCCCAAATTGAAATCTCAACAGCATATTTCATAGAGCTAGAGAAAATAATCAAAAAATTCACCTGGAACCAGAAGAGACCTAGGATACCAAAAGCAATCCTAGGCAACAAGATCATGCAAAAGAGTACTACAATCCCCATGAAACTATACTACAAAGCCACTATGATAAAAACAGCATAGTACTGGCAAACAAGCAGACCTGAGGATCAGTGGAACAGATTAGAAGATCTGAAAACAACCCCAGGTATACTAAATCACCTCATTTTTGACAAAGGAGCCAAACACTCAATGGAGGAGAGATAGCCTCTTTAACAAATGGCAATGGATAAACTGGGCTTCAACTTGTCAAAGATTAAAGCTAGATCTCTCTTTCTCCATGCACAAAACTAAACTTAAAGTGGATTGGAAAACTAAATATTAAAACAGAAACACTAAATCTGCTGGAAAATAGGTAGAACTCTTGACATAGGGAAAAACTTTGGGAACAAAACCTCAACAATATGGGAACTAGGAAAGAATTCACAGCTGGAATCCCATGTTATTAAAATGCTTCTGCACCAGAAGAGAAATCACTGACAGAGTGAAAAGGCAACCTGTAATAATTTCTAGCAGCTATTTCTCAAAGGACTACTATCTAGAATATATAAAGAGTATAAAAACATCAGTCCTCTAAATTTAACAACCCACTTCAAAAATGGGCATCTGAAATGAACAGACATTTTTCAAATGAGAAGTAAAGCCAGCTAAGAAACATATGAAGAAATGTTCAACATTGCTGGTCATTTGAGAGATGCAGATGAAAACAACACTGAGATTTCATCTCACTCCACAAACAATAGCTGTATTCAAGAAATCAACCAACAGTAAATGCTGGTGGAGCTCTGGAAAGAAAAAACCCTTCTCCACTGTTGGTGGGAATGTAGACTGGTGCAACCACTATAGAGATCAGTATGAGATTCCTTTAAAAACTAAGAGTAGAGGTCCCATTTGACCCTGCTATTTCCCTGGTAGATATATACATGAAAGAATTACAAGAATCATACCACAGCAACATATACGCAGTTCAGTTTGTGATAGCTAAATCTTGGAAACAACCCAAATGTTCATTAATGGGAGACTAGATAAAGAGGATGTGGTTTTTAAAAAAATAAAATGGAGTATTACTCCTGCCATAAAGAAAGATAAATTTGAGTCATTTATACTCAAATGGATGTACCCTGAAGTCATACTCAGAAGTGAAATAAACAGGACACAGATGTATAAGTACTGTATCTTTTCTCTAGTATGAAAAACGGAAGGTGTAAATGAATGCCAAAATGTATATTAGGTAATGTGAAATAGGAAGAAAATGTGCAGATGGAAAATGGAAAGGGTGGGTAGGGGAAAGTAAGGAAGGGAAAGAAACAATTTGATAGTTAAGAAAAAGGAAATAAAGCTTATGTATAAAGGGAGTGGGGGGTTGCAGGGAGGGCAGGAGAATGGGAAAAGTGAGAATTAAGATGTATCATGTACAGGTACAAATTCTCAATGATGAGTGGGATTATAGCACATGTATAAAATGTACCAATAAAGTCAATTTGAAAAATTACATAAAAAAATAAATGGAAATTGCACATGTCTACTTTCTTTGTCATGCATTGTGACAACATTTCAATTCTCATGCAGCTGGCTTGCCCTGACTACCTGAAAAGAAATAAAATGGCTGTTTGCACTTCTCTTGGACAATATTACTAACTTTTAAGCTTGAATTAATATTTAAAAACCATATTTGTGTCCTAGATCTACCATAACAAAAATACCACAGACTAACAGAGTTTAAAGAGCAGAAACTTATTTTTTTCCCAGTTGAGGTGTAGGTAAGATTGGACTCCTCCAAAACCTGTCTCCTAATTTGTGGATGAACATCTTTTTTGTCCTTTTGTTGTGTCCTCATATGGTTGTCCCTCTGCGTCCTTCTAGTCCTGATGTCTCTGTTTCCAAATTTCCTCTTATAAGAATACTAATTAGTTTGGATTAGTTCCCACCCTAATTATCTCATTTTAACTTAATTACCTCTTTCAAGGCCCTGTCTCCAAACACAGTCATGTTCCGAAGTAGAGATTTAGAGATTCAACACATGAATTATGAATTGAATATCGTTCAGCACATAACAGAACCCCTAAAATTATCTTCACATTTAAAGCTATCATCCGATACATCACAGGGCATGGAGTCCACCTCCTGTCCATGTGTTTTTGAATCAGAATGCTTCCTACATAACCAGGCTGGTTTCTTTTGCTGCCTCTTCATGAAATATTTGGGTTGCTTGGTCCTTGCAGACGGCAGGAGTCCTGGGAATCTCCATTCCTGCTATGGAAGTGCTGTGCGCCGTTGGGGTGACACTGTGCTGTTGATGAGGCATAATGGCAGGCGCTGATAGATTCCAGAGTTTCACAGTCTTCCTGGAAACTGCCTTCTCTTCCAGAGCTTAACGTCAGTTTCTTCTCACAGGTCAGAAGCAGATTCTGAGTCGCATTTTTAATCCTCTCTTTCTCCTTTCTCTAGACAGAAGGGCAAAATTAATATATTTGTCTTGACTATGGCCTTTGGTATCTACAGCTTTTCAAAATAAAAATACTTTCTGCCAATGGTGGACCAGTTTTTTTTTTTTATGTAGGTATTTCTTTCTTTCTTTTTAATAAATAGACATAAGGAAATGCTTTTTCATTACTAAGACACAGTACTCAACAGTCACAAATTAAAGGAAGAAATGTCTATTCGGACTTAGAGTTTGTAGAGGTTTCAGTGCATAGTCTACTGGCTTGAGGACAAAGCAGAATGGAAGAAGTTCATGGCATGGCAAGGAAGAAGCAGAACAGAATCAAGGAGGAGGAGGGATATAAACCCTTCAAGGCCACAACCAGAGTCCCACTTCTTCTCACCAGACCCCATCTGCCAACATTTCACCAGCTACGAACCCATCAGTGAACTAACTCATCCAGTACCACATACCCATGGTCTAGTCACCTCCCAAAGCCTCACTTAACAGTGTACGAGGCTTTTGGGAGTCATCTAAATATAAGCCACAACATACTTAAATTTATAGGTACAATTAACCTATCTACATTAACTATATTTAATCTAATAGGCCTGCATGTAAAGAGAGTTTACTTACCCTTTTTCTTCATTTTTTGAGTATTTACTCCAATGATGCATCTACGAAGTATTCATATTTCTTCAAACAACACAATACTTTTAAAATTAGTTCTCTACGAACACTACACAAAACTATTTTAGAGACAGCTTTCAGACCAAATGATCACAGTTTACAAATCAGCTTGGATATTTCACTGGTAACTATATGAACAACAAAATCAAATGTTTAACCAAGGACCCCCCTTGGAAGTGGCTAACATTACTTGTCTGAGGAATGGTAGCATTCCCCAGGCTGTTAAGGTCTCAGATAAAAGATCATTCTTAAATGTTGTGGAATTAAAAGGAAGAGTGAGAGAGGAGAAAGAAATAGTCTATACGTACCGACTTCAGATGTAGGGAGTGTACAAATCAACCCAGGAGCAGTAGCTTTGATGGAGTCATGTGGGCTTCACATGGATTCTCTTCCTTTGAGGACTTTGGAAGGTTGTGCGGTGACAGGCTATGGGAGAAAAGAAGTGAGGCTTCCAGGAAATCTGACTGCCCACAAATAACTTCGGGAAGAGTTATAGAAACAACCACAGCCTCGGTTCCCAAAAATTGCCACCCTTATCAGGTGTGTGGTGAGTAGCTGAGAAGGTGCTTAGCATGGTGTCTGTTTTACCACAGAAACTAGTTCCCTCAAGGGGACAAACCGCAATGATCAGGAATGGATTTTTGGCAAAGGCTATGCTGCCTCTCATCCAAGTGTTTTTTTTGGTTTCCTAAGTAATGTTTTGCTTAAGAAATAAAATAAAATTTCCAAATTTCTGTTTGTTTTTAAAATAAATGACAAATTTATCATAGGTCCACTCTTCTTTGGAGTATTCCACCATGTTCTTTTGAGGGGGAGAGAAAAAGATGGACTCCTATCTAGTAGGCAGGGAATTAGACAAAACTGACCACTCCCAAGGGGTGTGTTCGGTTTGTGCAAAATCTGCATCCTGTCTGCAGAGGGCACTGTGCTTGGAAGGGCTTCTTGCCAAAGAGCTGAAAGGATTACACTGGGCTTTGTCTTGCAGAGTGGAGGAGCCCGACCTGTGGCCTCCCCAGGCCAGCTGCAGGAAGACACAGCGCTTACCGAGAACTGGTGGAGTCTGGTGCTGTTGCCACTCGGCAGCACTGTGAAACTGATGAGGTGTTATTCTCCAAGGTAACTCGATTTCTATCACAGTTCAAGTTTTATGTGGGATTGTCCTTCATATTATGCTTAAGGACAGAGACGTCCTAGAGACTCTAATGAGTAACTCAGCATTCAAAAATCTAATGAGGTCTGTAGCCAGAAAGGTGCTACTTAAGCCTAAGGACAGGAAGATTACAAGCCACAAGCCTTGAATATTTAGGAATATTAAGTAAATAACATTCCATAAATATATAAGGCAGCCAACAAATAAATACACCATAATCAACTCTTCCTGTCTTATGTATGATTTATCCCAGTTAAAATAAATGTAATTATTAGAAATGGAAGTATTTCTTATTGTGGTATTGATCAAACATTGCTTATACTTTCACTGTAGATAATATTTTAAAAATCTCTTATATTTACTCCTCTTGAAGAGTCTATGTTTAAGTGAAAGAAAGAGCGGGGAGGAAAAGGAAGACATATATTAGTGAGTACAAGTGGTATAAAGTATTTGGACACGTGTACGTGAATTCATCAAAAGGAAATTAGAGTTCAAGACCTGTACGATTAGAAAGGGTGAATCAGGGACAGCATGAGAAGGTCTCCCCAGCCTCAGGAGGTTTGAGAGCAACATCAGGAAAGAAAAGAGGACTGAAGGCCGTACGGAAGAGGGACCTGGAGACACATGAAGAGTGTGCCTGCTGGGACAGGCAAATGGAAGTTGGTTGCTGGGGAGATCTGTGTTAGAAGACCTGAGGAATTTGAGATAGATAGATAACTGTGGGCAACTGTACCCGGTGTATTTCAGTCACCATCTGACATATTTTAACACTTTTAGAGAAGATTTGCTTATGGCAAAGGGTAGGGAAGATTCAAAGGATAAAAAAAAATAGTTGGGAACCAGAAGATTAGAAAGAGTAATCTGTCCAAGATTCTGAGTATAATCAACAGGAGTCTGAAACATTAGTTTAAAAGGTATGGTAGAACACAACTCACAAGGAGTGTCTCAGGGCCACTGCACACCATGCCGAGGACTCACAGACAGATTCCTTTGGATGGATCCATGAGTCTGTTGTGGTCTCATGTCCTTGTTGCTAGTGAAAAAGGAGCCTCTAAGAGGAAAGGACTTTCCCCCACCCTTCTATCATGTGATGCCTATAATTATGATCCTGAAAGAGAAAAGAAGAAAGGTAATTTGGACACTTTGTTGTGAGTGAGAGCAATGATAAATTTGATTTTCAGTTTCTATTTTGGATCAGAAGTACATAGGTAGGAAATAACTTAGATAAATAAAGTTTGAAGGAAAGTTGAGTGATAG
>PVIC010048005.1:0-13650 GCA_004025085.1 Thryonomys swinderianus | reverse complement strand
AGGATCCGAGGGAATTTCTAATCCAGCTGCCGTCTTGTCAACACGCCCGAGCCTGATTTTGCCCGCAGCTCCCCCGCTTGCGTAGAGATGCCCTTGTTAGCTGAACATCAGCTCTGAGTCGGCCCTTTCCCACTCCCTTCCTCTGTGACAGTCAAGCTCCAGTGTGTGGACTTCAAAAATCTGTAGAACTCATTTTTAATGTACCTCCAAAGATCTTAAAACCTTTCTTTAGAAATTTTCTTCTTACCAAACTAGCAAAAATCGTCCTACACTTTACCCTTCTCCCTTTCCCTGTAATTCCATAAATTCCTCCCTACACTCAGGCACACAGTTCTTTGCCTCTCTTCCTCAGCACTTTTTTTTGAACGTGTTCGCAGTAGATAATGATTACCTCTGTCACAAGGAATTCATACATACACATAACAGATCCCAAGTCTTTTTGCTTCCCCCCCCCCCACCTGCTCCAACTCATTCCCTTCTCATTTGCAAAAGCTCTATTTTTCTTTTCTTTTCTTTTTTTTTTGTGGTACTGGGGATTGAACTCTGGTCCTTTTGCTTCCAAGGTAGGTGCAGTACCACTTGAGCTAAATCCCCAGCCTTCTATTTTCTTTTTTTAAATTCTTCTTCGATTCTTTTTTCCCAAACTCTTTCTCTCCCCTTCCTCCCCCTCTGTCTCTTGTTCGCCCATCCACTTGAAAAAGATCTCCTTACTTCCTATTTAAACTTCTATTTTACTGTCTCTACATATAGATATAGATACATAGACAGATTTTTTAGCTTATCATATAAGAGAAAATATGCAATATTTAAACTTATGTGTGCAACTTATTTCAAATATATGATCTTATATTGCATCCATTTACCTACAGATGCCTCAAATTTATCATTCTTCATGGTAGAGTACTACTCTATTGTGTATAAATATCACATTTTCTTTATCCATGAATCTTTTAATGGGCATATAGCCCATTTCCAAATTTTTCTTACCTGTTCACCTGTTGATGAACATAAAGAGCATTTCCAAACTCAGCACTTCATTATACACCTCAATTTAACCTTCCTGATTTCTTCCTCTCTTCACTATACTCACAGAAAACCCAAGTCCGGGCCGGAGATTTAGCTCAGTGGTTCCAGCGCCTGCCTTGCAAGCACAAGGCCCTGAGTTCAATCCCGTGTAACCACATACAATGCTGGGCATGGTGACTCATGCCCACCAGCCATCAATACCACATACCACAGTGCCAGGCGTGGTGGCTCACGCCTGTAATCCCAGCACTCGGGAGGCAGAGACAGGAGGATTGCTGAGTTCGCGGCGGCTTGCCTGGGCTACATAGTGAGCTGAAGGCCAGCCTGAACTACAAAGTGAGACCCTGTCTCAAAAAAAAAAAAAAAAATCCCAGGTCCTCAGACTGAAAGAGCCTAACAGTCCCAGAGGGAATGAACCTGAACAGTAAGTTCACATGGTGATATAAAAACAAACCTCCTGAGCATCAAGGTGAAAAAACCGTCTCACCAGGTACAGTAAGGTTCAGAGAGATTCCCTACAAACCATGAGATTCAGATCAATGGGAGAGTGCACCCAACCACAGAGCGTCATGAAAACAATGTCACAATAGCTTAGAAGGGCTCAGGAAAAGTTCATTCAAACTTAAGAGTTCCAAACACGCCAAACCAACACTCAGAATTCAAAATGAATTCTCACATAAGCTGTCAAGAAAATTTATCACCTGTTCTTGAATAGAGAAAATTATGAAAACATAAGAAAAACCTACCAGAGGATGTATACCAGCAATGAGAAAAATTAATCGAGGAGGAAATTATAGGCTATAAGCAGAGAGGAGAGTTTCTGATTTATTTTTATAACTAGGCAGTACTCTTTGTCCAAAGTTTGAGAAGGAAGGAAGAAAGGTAGGAAAACACAGTTTAATTATACCTTTGCATAATATGTCTTTACGGTTTACAAAATGCTGTCAAATAGTCAGTAGCTAGAATGACAGAACCATCGCTTCTCGGCCTTTTGGCTAAGATCAAGTGTAGAATGCCAGAACCAACAAAAATGTGATTGATAAGGGAAAGTATTAGGAAAAGTATCAATTACAATAAAACTTGGAAAAGTGATCCCTGATTCTAACCATATGTTGTAGTTCTTGGCATGGAAGTCGATTGCCTTCTAACAATGCCCATAGGTCCAAGGAGGCTGATGCAAATAAAACTTAGTAGGCAGGGCCAGAGATTTAGCTCAGTGATTCTGGCACCTGCCTAGAAAGTGCAAGGTCCCTGGTTCGATCCCTGGTAACCACATACAACAATACCAGGCATGATGACTCACACAATCAGTACCACATACCATAGTGCTGGGCGTGGTGGCTCACGCCTGTAATCCCAGCACTCAGGAGGCAGAGACAGGATGATTGCTGAGTAATCAGCACTCGGGAGGCAGAGACAGGATGATTGCTGAGTTGAGGCTTGCCTGGGCTACACAGTGAGCTCTGGCCCAGCCTGAACTACAAAGCAAGACCCTAACTCCAAGAAAAAAAAGAAAAGAAAAAAAGAAATTTAGTAGGCTGCCTTCATTACTCTCCGTGCCAAACCAGACAAGATTATAGATTGTAGACAAGCTGGTGAATGGAGGTACGATCAATATTCCAGACCAGCTGGTATACTCAAAGGGGCAAGGTAGACGTCTAGGCTAGGAAGTTTGTGGTCTGGAGGACTTTTTCTGTCAGGGGTATCATTCTCCCAGAAGGCCTTTCTAGTGAAAGATCTCAGGCTCCACAGAGGCCACTGCAGAGACACTCATGGTGCTATGGCTTGTGTCATATGCCATGAATTTGAGGCTTGGAATCTCTCCCTTGAACTTTTTTATGCCATCCCTGGTGCATAAAAGCAGCTGCCAAAAAGCAGACATTTTCCTGTCTCTAAAAATAAAATGCTGGCAGCATTTCATGCCACCGTGCCAAAACGCGGCCCTTCCTAGGATAAACAATAGGTAACCAAGCTCATTGGAGGCGAATACTGATCTCAAAGCTGGCCTGCGTTAGCCTGAAATGCCAAGGTCAGGGCATGTGCAGCTGAAAGCCAGCAGGCCCGAGGAGGCCCTCCCTCCTCCACAGCTGATGGAGGACAGCTGCTGCCCTCGCCTGGGGCCAGGTGTGGCTGACCGCGGACAGCCTCAGGTTACACCAGAGTCCTTGGCCCCCTGAGGTCACAGATCGCCTACCAGGGCCTCCCCCAGAGCTAGTGAAGGCCTGAGCTACCCTGAGCGGAGAAAGCTCCCTGGAAAAGAAGTGTTTCCTAAGCATCACTGACGCTCACCTCTGGCCTCGCTCACCACCTGTCAAAGCCCCTCTGGCCCAGCAGGAGGCCTTCACCTGCTGAAGCAAGTACCAAGGGGCCACCTTAATATACAAGCGCTAGGACAACCACGTTCCCATTCTATGGCCTCCCAGTTCCTCTCACACTCCTGCAGCACACGTTCAAGAACCCCCGCCCCGAGTTCATCATTAGGGTTCAAATCTTCCCTCGATTTTTTTGCTGGTTACGGGACTTCAAAGGGGTAAGAGGGGTAGGGAAGGAGCACGCCTAAATATAGCAAATGTTTGCAGGCATCATCACACTATAAACATGCCGCAGTAGAACACAGCACAGGGCTGACCCAGATGACGGATGTCATTCACCCGAGTGTCACATCATAAATAAAACTGAATGAGCCCATTCTCCTGCAGAACCCGGGTGAGGCCATGCTACAAATATTTACGAAGCCATCATTCCTAAAAGATTTCATCTTTCTAGGTAAACAGCTTCAATAAAGAAGTAGAGCTCTTTCTGCAATAACCTTTGCTTTTGGGTTTATAGTCTATGGAAAGGCAAAGAAAAAATACGAAAGAAAAGGAAAACTAAGACCTGTTTCACGAGGCTACTGTGTATGGAGATCTCACTTGTACCAGAATAGGTTCATTCTCATTCGAAAAGGGACACCTTTCTTGGCATGGCGGACAGACAGGCGGAGGACCACCAGTCCTGTCTTTTCCTGGGAGGAGGAAGGGAGCAGACAGTTCAGGGGCACCCAAGTTCAGGCCCCTCCCACCGGCGCTGCTCCTTTCCACTGGAAGCCGGTCTCTTAGTAACAGGAGGGAAAAGAAAAATGCACACCTCGCCCCAGTACTATGCTCATTTGAAAAAAATTCTCAGAATGTGAGGCCTGCGTGTCTCTCTGTATGTTTATGCGAAGCCCGGGGCTCTTGCTCTTTGTTGCTCTTCCTCGTTCCCTTAGGAGTGGCACCCCAGAAACCCTGCCAGCATCAGACAAGCTCTTCCTCTTCTTTAGGCACTGCTGCAAAAAACAGGCACCCCCGGCACCCCTCTTCTCCAAGGCCCTGCGGCGATCCCACGACCGGGAACTCCCACACCACTGTACCTACTACAGTACATGCTAACGTTCCGTCACTTCGCAGCTTCCACGGTGTTCGTCTCCGAATCGCACCTAAACCCTTTCCCAAGTCCACAGAGCCCGCCCCTTTCCTGGAGCTGGCCTCTGCCTGGGCCTCTTCCCCTCCAAGCCTCAGGGCGGCCCTTACTCTTATCGGATGCCTGTGGCTCCCGCAGGAAAGCTGGGAAAAGTTAACGATCCTTTGGCAACAGCCTCTGGGAAGTCTTGTTCCGCAAAGAACGAGAGTCTCGGGGTTTGTGAAGTGAGTCACGGGCTGCCTGGACCATCCCAGCCGGGGGAGCCAGGGCTGCCATGTATGGTCCGTGCTCCTGCCACCCACCACTCTGGCAGGCCGCTCACTGCCCCGACAGCCTGAGTCACTGAGCTCAGCACATTCCTCGGGCGCTGGATCGTTTTTTCCTTGTTATTACTTTGCTTTTGTTTAATGCAGCACCTGGTTTCATTTTTAAAATCCAAATAAAACCACACGGCTGTGGCGGGGATAGGAGAACAGGAAGAAATGCGAAGGAAAAGCAAGGAGTGGAACCTAGGCTGCGGGGGAGGGAAGAAAAGGGTGGTACTCCCCCAAAAGGCAGGACCTAGGGCGGGGACAGACAGGGAAACGCAGCCCACAGGCTGGAATCAGACACCGAGCGGATTCAGCGTGACGTGACCTCAGGCCAGGCCTCCTGTCACTTCTCTTGGGCAGCACGGACCTTCCCAAAGCCCCTCCACCTTCCGGGTCTCCTCAATAAGTGGGAAGGCTCGTCTGATAAATTCTAAGGCATTTGCCGAATATCCAACGCCGTAATTCCATGAACCCGCCTGTTCCCTTTTGCCTGGGAACCCTCACTATGTGTGAGGAACTACTCCCCACAAGCTAACGTTCGCGTAATTTTGATTTTTCCAGGCGGATACACATGGGAGAAGGTATAGGACGACCCAACCATATACCAACACCCCTGGTTGCGTTGGATTTCTGTAGTCAGGCTACTTCTGTACATTTACGTTGCTCTTCAGAATTAAACACCATCCTAAGCAGCCACGTCTTGCATACAGAGGGGCACGGACCCGGGAGGAATGAATGAAAACCGTCACCGCGCAGAGCTGCATTTCCTGGCTGAGACACAATAATTACAGCCTCAGACCAGGAGCCTGAGGTATTAAAGTCGGAACTCAAGACCGGGCCTTTGCCTCCTTTTGCCTGGAGCCTGAACCCAGCTGGCCACCGCACAAAAAAAAAAAAAAATCCTGGAGGTTCCGGAGTCGCTCCAGGGCCGCCTTCTCCAGGCACGGGGCTGGCGAACTAATGGAAACCATATGCCCAGTTCTCGGGAATCCGACCAGATGGCTCCTGGGGAGAGTGTTTTAGCTCAACCTGGGGCTGCGGGGCAAAAATAATCGCTTGGGGGCCCGGGAAGGTACGGCTTGGATTTGTTCTCGTCCACAGAAACCCTAAACTGAAATTTTGGTAAATGGGAGTGAGCGGAACGTGGCGGCGGGGCAGGAAGAAGAGGAGTCAAGACTGCCTCGGGTGCAGGAGGCCGCTCCGCTCTCCCCGGCCGCGCGCTCCGCGGAGACCCTTCCCGCCCCGCTCCGCCCCGCCCCGGCCCGCTCCGCAGCTCCGCCCCCGGGGCTCGGCTGAGGGGGGGCGCCCGCGGGCGGAGAGCAGGGGCGCTGCGCGGCGGCCGGAGGAGGGTCGTGCGGGGAGGACGCTCGCCGACGGGGAGGGGCGTGGGGCTGTTGCCGCAAGATCCCGACAGAGGAGGCCGATCCTGGGCCGGGAGCAGCCGCGGGGGAAAAGGGCGGCGGGGAGGCCCCGGGTCGGGGCCCGCGAAGGGGCGGACGGCTGAGCCTGGTCGCCCGCCCTCCTGCAGGCGGAGCCCGTTTGCCTCCTGGCGGCGGCTCGCGGCGCCGGAACCTGGGCGCAGAGGCTCCGCCTTTCGGGGCGAGAGCGCGAATGCAAACGGCCTTTCTGGGGCCCCCGCGCTCTTCCCGGGCTCCCGCAGGCAAGGGCCGGAGCCCGCAGGGGGCTGGAGCCCAGCACCACTGGTGAGCTTCTTGGTGGAGGAAGCGGGTTCTGAGTGCTTGAGTTTAGAGAGACTTTAATGATTACAACGCTCACTTCGCCCCCCCCCCCCCCGCACACACTCAGGGTTGAAGCCCTTGGAGCCCAGTGTCCGGCTTGGCGCGGTCCAAACACCACCGGGGTCCCCTCTTACCTCAGAGTCGTTCGTCAAGCAAACTGTTCAGCCTGTGGCTTCGTTTTCCAAGTCAAGAAAGTAACGATAAGAATCCTCCCCGGCCAAAAGTGGGATGGGGATCAGCTTCCGAGTCTTCGGAGGAACAACTTTACTCAGAGAATCCCATTGTCCCTGAAACTGGAGGAAAAATGGCGCGGTTGTCAACACTCGCTCATCCGCAAAGGTCACTTGCTCCGCAGAATTGGGAATTAAATTGCCTCTTTCAAACCAGACATCTTTCTTGAGCAGGAGTTAGGATTGTTTCAGCGTTCGCCCATCCTTTTTGACCTTCCTGTTTCTAAACTGTGCCTCTGTCGGAGGTCAGATCAATAAGCAGGAAGGGGGTTCGCTAATCTCCCTGTTGCCTGGCCTTTTAATCACCCTGCAGCGCGAAGGACGCCTCCTCTGGCTGCTGTTTCTGACACTTCTTAAATCAGGTCCCTGCTTTCCATTGCTACTTCACGCATTTTTAAGACCCGGGAATGGAAGTCTCTGCAGGGTGGTTAGCAAAGGCACCAAGCAGATATTAAGAGTAAGAATACTGCTAATGCTTAAAATTTTATTTGTTCCCTCCATGTTACTGATGCGGGGACATGTACCATGTTACATTTTGATGTTTGTTCTCTTTCCCCTAAGGTTTGAGCCCCTGTTTTAAAATGTTAAGATTGTCCTTGTCTCGGAAAAGTCATGAACTATTTTCAGGTCTAAGTCTCCAATCAGTGCCCCGTATTGCTGTGGGGTGTGTGTGCGTGTCCTTTTAACCTGTGACTACATCACAAAGCAAAGTAGGAGGTAACATCACTCTCTTGGGATGAGTGGGTGACTTTAGAGAGGCCGCAGTGAGCAGAGAGAATTAAAGAGCCAGGGAAGCACGGTAGAGAGGAAGACAACTGTGGAGACCACCTGCGAACCCTGGAGGACCCTGGCGGTGCCCAGGTACCAGGACGCTCCATGTAGCAAGAGACATTTATGTATTCAGCGGTAGCCAATGATTCTCCCAGGCAACTCCCAGGAGTCCAGCTGGCCACAAAAATACTTTAAAGAAATCTTCTGTCCTTCCTAGAAGCAAGCACCAAACTTATGAGAGGTCCCTGGGTCGCCCACACTGTAACTTTCCGTGGGTCACACAGCTTCACGTGCCCCCAAACAGCCCTGCCGCGTGCTGCCTTAGCTCTAGGCTCCAAGTATGCCCTGGGGAAGGGATCAGGCCCCAAAGCAGAAAAGCCCTTCCTGAAAGGTACCGTTCAACTGGCAACAAGGTAGGCCATCAGCCCTGTGTGCTTAGCTAAATTCATTGGGTTCCTTCATTGGCACCATAGACCAGCATTTTTAAAACAATAAGCATAATTTTTAGAATCTATTTTATTTTCATTTGTACCAGAACCCTAGTGTTCTTTTTTTCTTTCTTTTTTTTTTTTTTTGGTACCCGAGATCAAATTCAGTACCTCACCACTGAGCTAAATCCCAGGCCCAGGCATATATATGTGTGTTTCTAACTGGTGGTTTCCGTGACAATGTTAGATAATACTTGCATTTTTTATTTTAATGGTCAGGATTATTTTTATATACATAACTAGCATATCAAGCCCTTAGTGTTGCAAATATAATTACTTAGGGTGAGTCTGATTTTTTAATAGTCAACTTAAAGATCTTTTTTTTTGAGACAGGGCCTTGTAGTTCAGGCTGGCCCTGAGCTCACTATGTAGCCCAGGCAAGCCTGGAACTCAGCAGTCCTCCTGTCTCTGCCTCCCGAGTGCTGGGATTACAGGCGTGAGCCACCACGCCCGGCAAGAGCAATCTTCATAAGCAAAAGTCACAGGATAGCAAAAAATATGGCTATAATTTTCATGGTAAGTGAAGTCTGCAGGATAGACACAGAAACCAGTTTTTATTCTTTCAACTTATTCTCTAAGAGGAACTCGAGGATAAAAAAATGAATCTTATTTTAATCCTGTTAAAAGTGACTGGGCTTTGAGAAAATGTTAGCAGGCTAGTTGGATCCCCCACTGGCATATGAAGGCAGCAGGGACAGACTGGGTCCTGGACAGAGGGATGAGGAGGGCAGGCTGGGCCCCTGGGCCCCTGACGCCCCCCCCCCCGGCAGGGGACGGTCTGCAGGCTCACTGCCTGGATCACAAGAGGCAGAATCCAAGGACTCAGCGCATCACTGATGAGAAACTGGACAGAAGGACAGACAGTCCCCTCCTGGTGAGCCAAAGAGCTCAACAGAACACGCTGCCCTGGAGGCCTTCGATGGGAACAGCTCTGCCTTCCCGCTGGTGATAAACTAGGGAACGCTCCTGTACCAACTGGAAGCAGCCACATGCCACCTGGAAGCCCACTCACTCCCTGGTTACAGATGAAAAGATTCTTACGTGTTTTGGGAAGATTCTCCCTAATGGTCTGTGGCTCGTCAGAGTCCCCCAGGTTGACTGTTTAGGTTTCACACCTAAGGGCAGAGAGACATGGAATGTGTGAGTGTTTATGGAAACTAGAGCCTGACAAAGTCTGAACAATAAAATTTACTGACAGTCCCAACACTGCTTTTTAGACAGGGTTTCACTATGTAGTGTAAACTGGTTACATTGTGTAACCCAAGCCTGGCCCTCAAACTTGCTGCAGTCTTCCTGCCTCAGCCTCCCAAGGGTGCACCACCACACCTCGTGTTTCCAAGCACTTCTTGACAGATAGTTCCGAACCTTCCTAATATACCTCTGCTGCCCCCACCACCTCCTTGAACACAATATATATACTCTTTTGCAGAGTTGCTACTGCGTGACTGATGTCTCTTCGGATTTCCTCTTCCTGTCACTTCTGGATCCTACATTTCTTGGTGTTAGGAGACATCCCAACAAAATGAATGACAGGAGGGAGGAAAAAGAAATATAGAAGGCCTTCAATGGCCTTTGACTGGAAGGCATGAAAATATCAGATGAAGATCAGGATTCAAATAAAGACTGAAAACAGATCTAAAACAGTAGTGTAAGATGTGACTTACATGATGTTTTATTATTTGCAAATACAGGAGGAAAATCCACAGAATACCAGATCTGGTATGCCTGTAAAAAGCAGTCAGAAATAAATACCAACCCCTTGTACAGTAACAGAAGTCTAATAAAATTCCTTTTTCAATCTTGTGCTCCTTCAAACACCAAAAGGCACTAGGATAGTATTATCAAAAAGCCACTGTGGGGGCAGAGATGCAGCTCAGTGGTTGAGAGTTTGCCCAGCAGGCAGGAGCCCCTGCGCTAGGGGACAAAGCCACAGTAACAACAGATGATAAGCAAAATAGAAAGAAAATATTTTTGAAATACCTAGGCAAAAGAGCAGAATCCCAATATGTAAACAGCTCATAAAATCAATGAAAAGCTAAACAGCCTGTAGAAAAATAAACAAAGGACATATACTCTGTATTATTCATGGATTCAAAATTTGTGAATTCACCTGCTTGCTGAATAGAACCCAAAGTTAACATTCACCATGCTCTTGAGATAATTTGCATGGAATGGCAAAAAAAAACCTGACACGCCTGTTACCAGCTGAGGTCACAGTATGAACCTGACCTTCTTTGAGCTCCTGAATTGTAATCAGTATCTTTTTCTGCATGCTGTGTAGAATGTTTTTTTTTCCTGCATGTTTTGTTGGTGATTTTGCTATTTAAAATGGCCCCACACACTATGCTCAGCACTGTCTAGTGTTCCTAAGTACAAGGTTATGATTGTGCCTCAAGGAGAAGAGCCATGTTAATTAAGTGCTGTTAATAAATTAGCAATGTATGAAGTATCTTTAAACAGAAGCATTCATAAAAACAAATTCCATATTGATCACCCGACAAAAATTGTTGTGACTGGAGTGTGTATTTCTCCAGGGGCAGCGAGCAGGTCAGTGTGGGTGAACTGTGTGTTCGTGGCAATGCTACAAACCATAACTACTACTACTACTATTTCTCATAAATAATGAGAACCAACTCTTATTCGAGAAAAAAGGTAAAACTAGTAAGCACAAGAGAAGGTGCTCTATCTTACCAATAATGAAAGAAAACGGGAATAGACACTTGAAACAGTGCCACCGATCAAACTGAAAAACATTAAGATTATTAAAGCAAGTACTATTGGGACCTAGGAGGCTGAGGCAGGAGGATTGCTGTGAATTCAAGGCCAGCCTTAGCTGAGTTCATACATACTCAGTTCAAGGCCAGTGTATACTACATTGGGAGAACCCGTCTTAAAAAAAAAAAAAAGGAAAAAAAGCACTATCATGTACTGTTGGATCATAAGGCTAATGCTTTGGTGGCACCTTAGCCATATGTAAGTTACGCAGACTTTCTGACCCAAAAATTCCACTTAGGGGAATGTACTGCAAAGAGATGAATTCATAATTGCAAAAATCTGTTTTCAAACTGTCATCATCATAATTGTTTATAATAAATGATAAATTTGAAAGATCTAAGTGCCTGGTAATGAGGGACATTTTAAAATTCTGTTATATACAGTTTGTGGAATCTGATGTGTCCATTCAGGGTGATGTCCAATAACTTTATGTGTTAACAGCAAAAGATGTCCATGAAAACGCTGAGTGATAAGAAGCACATTGCAGAAGACAGTCTCCAGGCTGACCTCACCCACGTTCTGTGTATATACACACACGTGTCTTTATGTATGCACAAGTAAAGAGATATTTATATGGAAATTCACTAAAGTGTGACCTGATTTGTCTTTGGGAGCGAGGGAAAAGATTTCAGATGATTTTTTACTTCTGTTTCTCTTTCTGTCCTCTATGTTGGAAAGTTTACAATCAGAGAGATGCTGTTTGGGTCCTAATGGCCGCTGCTGGGCATGTGATTCTTGCCATGCGTAGGACCAGGGACAAGCTGGCAACGGTGGTAAAAGCACCGTGTCATCAGCTGTTCCCAGTGGGTAGACTTACCTTTGTACCCCCCCCCACCTCCTAGAAAGTCACACATGTAAGAAGCACTCAAACAAATATTTGATGAAGGACTTCTTAAAAGCCCTACCATTTTGGTTTGCTTTTTACAAATAATACGTGGTATGCAATCACTTCCACTCTGTGTGTCAAAGATCGCTGGGAAACGGACTTACCACTCTGTGCTTGACCTCAAGAGGCTTTTTCAAGGACCTGGTTATATCAGGGAATCGGCCTGCATGCAAACGAAGACAGGAAATGAGAATTGAACCCACTGTTTGAATAAAATTTCTTATACACCCGGTTAGGCAAATTGTACACACATCATTTTTTTTCCCTTTATCATCTAACCTACATAAAAGTGTGAGTTAATCAGGTAAGACAAAATCATGACTGAAAATTATTTTATGTGGAATTTTGGGGGTTGCCGAATCCTGTGGTAGACTCGTGTTTGACTTCTAAAGAAACTGCCAAACTGTTTTCCAAAGTAATTGGGTAGGGATAAACATATTACTGTCTGGAACACTCTTCTAGGATACATAGTTTATACTCTTTGAATCAGAGGGAAGTGAGGCTATGGAAATGCCAAGGCTGTACAGTTTCTAGAAGGTTCCAGTAAACTCAGGTGTATTTTAACAACCTTGCTGAATTATAACACCCTAAAATTAACCCACCCTAAGTGTACAGTTTAATGATTTTCAATACATTTACCAAGTTATATAACCATCACCATTATCCAGTTTTAGAGCGTTTTTATCGCCCCCATAAAATCCCTCCTGCCCATTTATAGTTACCCCCCTTATACTGAAACAGTATGCCCAGTCACCTCTAATCTCACTCTCTATAGATTTGCCTTTATCAGCTACTTCATATAAATGGACTCATTTGTTATGTGGTCTTTCATGTCTGGCTTCTTATATTTAGTGTAATATTTTTTAGGTTCAGCTTTTTTGCACCTGCTTGGCTATTTTGTTCTTATTTTATTACTGAGTAGTAGTGTTCTACTGCATGAGTATATCAGATTTGTTATCCATTCATCAGTTAATGGAGATCAAAGTCATCTCCAATTTTGACGACTATGGATAATGCCATGGTCTACTCTGCACTCCCTTGCAAGTCTTTGTACATAGGTTTTAATTTCCCTTGGATCAAATCCTAGATGTAAAATTGCTGGATCCTGCGGTAGATGTGTGTTTGATTTTAAAAGAGGCTCCCAAACTGTTTTCCAAAGTAACTGTACTATTTCATATTCCCACCACAAATGAATGTCGTAGTTTCTTTACATCATCACCGTTTAATATCTGTCCTTGTGATTATAGGTGTGCTAATAAGTGTGAAGTGCTATATCACCATGTTTCTAAATTGCATTTCTCTAGTGACTGAAAATGTTTTGCTCTCTGGTGTATTTTTATTAAAAATGACCCAGTTGCCAGGAGTGGTGGCTCATGCCTGTAATCCCAACACTCGGCAGGCAGAGGCAGGTGGATTGCTGTGAGTTCGAGACTTGCCTGGGCTGCATAGTGAGCTCAGGGCCAGCCTGAACTACAAAGTGAGACCCTGTCCCCCTCCCACACACACACACACACAAAAGACCCAGTAAAGGCTGACAGGACCCTTACTTAGCATAATACAATAGGGTCTGGTTATTCAGAGAAGAATAGACTTTGGCAAATACTCATTGTTATTTATGTTTTTATGTTGACAATTTTTTTAAAGCCAAAGTCAAAGGACTTGATAAGTACTTAGCTAAATTCCTACGGTGAAATAAATGAGCAAGAAGTGTGTCCTACATGAGCGGTTGATTAATCCTTTCTCTGTTAACTCTTTTGCCTTTGGTGCTCTGCAAGACTTTTATAAACCCCATAGGCCTACGAAAGGCTCAGCCAGCATTGTATCACCTTTCCTTTCCAGAATTATACTAGATAACCGTTAATTAGTAAATGAGATGGCCATATGATGTTAAAGTTTTATAGAAAGTTGTTTTGAGGCATTTGATGTACTATCAAAAACAAAAACCAGTCATGAGAATTGTGTTAGACCATTGCATAATGTATT
>PVIC010048004.1:0-13676 GCA_004025085.1 Thryonomys swinderianus | reverse complement strand
CATGTACACAGAAGGTGTTTGATGTCGTGGGCCTTTGTATTTTTGTTCTGTGCACACAGCGTGTGCCAGGAAAGTGCATCAGACCCCGGGACTCAGTGCGCTCGGTTCCCAGGACCCGTGTGTCTAATGCTGACGGGGTTTCCCTTGTGTGACCTAAATGTGGTCCCCTTGCGGGGGCGCCTCCGGGACCCTGCAGCACGGTACACCGGTCAAGCGCCAGCTCCCCGTGCCGCACCCTCCCCGCCCCTCGCACACGCTGGCCTACTTTTAGGGTGACTTTCTGAGCTTCTCCGTTGGACAGGGAGCCCGTGGCCCCTGTCTTCCTGTCTGTGGCCCATTTAACACAGTGCCTCCAGGTCAGGCTTTCTGTAGCGAATGCCAGCCTTGCGCTCTTCTTGATGGCTGAATACTACTCCCTGGGACACGCCTTCGGTCCTTCTTGGGCCGGGCGGCACCGGGCGGGCTCCTGCCTGCCTCGGCTCCCGTGAGGAGAGCTGCTGCACGTGACTGGGCCGACTCGCGCCCTGCACGCGCCTCTCCTTTGGACGCCTATTCAGAAGCAGGAGCGCTGTCATATGGTAGGGCTATTTTTGACCGCCTTATCCTGGGGATTTTTCTAAGCAGCCGTGTTGAGATATACTCGGCGTAAAGGAAGCAGTTCCTGTTGGGAGGGTGCCAGCGGATCGGTTTTACATATGGCTGCACCTCCGAGACGGCCGCCACAGGCCGGTGGCCCGCTGCCTCCCTGCTTCCCGCCCAGGCCGCCCCTCCGCTGCCAGGCACATTGCCCTTACTGGGATTTTACAGCAGAGCAGTGTGAATATGTCTCTCTGTCTGGCCTCTTTCACTCGGCACAATTATTTTTATGTTGGATGCATCAGTAGTTCACCCCTTTTTAGTACCAAGCAGCGCTTAATTATATAGGTGTATTACAGTTCATTTCCTCCCTTTCACCTGCGAGTGAACCTTGGGGTGTTTCCGGGGGAAGTGGGCTTTTTCTTCACACTCTCCGCCGCACATCCCGACGGTCCGCCACAGGCTCGGATCCTCTGGGTGGGGGACGTGCTGAACACGCTGTAGCAGCACAGCCCTCGGCGAGTGGCGTCTGCCTCCCCTGACCGCCGGGCTTCCGCACCAGCCAAGTCGGCAGCGCCCTAAGTCAGACCCTTGCAGGTCGGGGGCCGTCTGTGGCGTTTGAAAAGCCTCGATGTGTGTTTTTGGTGTCTCCTGGATCGGCACTAGCACCTCACGCCGGTCACGGGAGGGGGGGAGAGGCCTCCCTCGCGAAAACCTGCACAGCTGCTGTTCAAAGCAAGGCCACCTCTCTTTCCGTGTCGGAATCTGCTCTAATCAAGGTGGCGTTCGGAGATAGGCCCCGGTGCAGCTTTCTGGTGCTGTAACAAAACCCCTGAGGAAAATCAACTTAAAGGAAGAAAGATTCATTTGGCTCCTGGGTCAGAGGTCTCGGTCGGTGCTCAGGGGCTCGCTCCTGGGAGGCCTGCGGTGAGGCAGAGACGGGTGGAGGAGGGTGTGGTGGGGAAGGCCACTCACCTCCTGGCACCGGGAGGGTAGAGGGAGGAGAGGAGCCGGAGGTCTCAGAAGGGGCAGAGGAGGAGAGAAGGAACCGGCGCGCTGGTCTTCCTCTTTGGTGCCAGCCGGGCCCCTCGTTCGACTGCGCCCCACATCCAGGGCAGACAGGTCCCCTCGGCCACTGGTGTCTCCAGAGACACCTGCCTCTGTGCACCCCTCGTTTCCTCGGTGTCCTTGGTGTGGGCACGTGGACGGTCACCGCTGACCATCACAGCGCCCTGGGCAATGCGCTTAGCACCTTTAGGAAAGAAACTCGAGAGCGGCGCACGCCCTTCTGCCCCGGGAGGAGGCAGCAGGACCACAGCGTCTGCACCCGGAAGCCCTCGCCAGGCCCGGAGCTGCCCAGGGCCTTGACCCAGGCCTCCCTGGCCACGCGGACTGAGAAAACGGCGTTCGTGGCCTGGAATCCTCCCAGGCTGCAGCAGCCTGAGCAAGAGGGCATTAGGCAGCCTAAGCTTTTAACTTTCTCAGGTGGAGTCCTACCAGCGTCCGGCAGTTTCCCGTGACAGAGGAAAGGCAGCTGAGTGGTGCCTGAGAGCCTTTGCTCTCACTGCCCTGCGGCCCTCGCTCGCGGGACACAGCACGCAGAGTCGGCTCGAAGCGCCCTCGTCCAGCCCTGCGTGGGCCCCCTCTGTCCTGCCGAGTCCTTCCACTGCCTCCCATTGCTCAGAGACCGTCGCCATGGCCAGAAGAGGCAGTGGCTGGTGTCCGGGGGGACTGTTTCCTGAACCCCAACCGACAGCAGACCCTAAGGGTGCTCAGGCCCCTTATGGAAAGTGGCGCACCATTTGCATAAGACCTACTGCCATCTTCTCTGTACTCAGATTATTTCTGCATGGCCTGTAGTACCCAGAGCAGCACAAGCGCTGTGGGAATAGCCCCTCTGCTTTGTTGCTTGGGAAGACCGGCGGGAAAGTGTGCCTGCTTGGGCCGGACTCCGTTCTTTCCGCGCGGGGAGGCCAGGGGGCCTCAGGGTGCCCAGCGTGAGCCGGTCTCCACTCTGCGGGCTCCCAGGCCGTGGCTGTCCTGGATCGCTACCCTCCCCTTCCGCAGCCCCTGCCTGTGGCACCCCCTGGGGACTCAAGAATGGCTCCTCCTCCGTTGCTCCCATCCCTGTCCGTGTGTTTGGCCCAGTTCTTTGGTTCTTTCCCCGGGGAGGGTGAATCCCAACCTCTGACTCCATCTTGCCTGAAGCAGGAGTGGGTTCCAGTAGCTTCCAGCTTCTCTGCCCTGGAGAGTCATGTGCCTTTCCGCAAAGCCCGTTCCCCTTCAGCATTACAGAGAAAATTTTAGAAGTAAAAAGATCAGTGACCACAGTGCAAAGACTTTTGCAACCTGAGGAAGTTTCAGCCGTGTAAAGGGTTCTTAAAACTCACTCTGAAAGGTACGCGTCATCCTAAAATCAGAAGTGGCCAAGACAGCTGCTCCGGCTGTGCCCGTCACAAGCAGAGAATTACAAACCGTGTGCAGCCAGACTGGCAAGGTGTGCGGAGCGGGCACTGCCACACCGAGCTAGGGGCACAGAGCCAGCTCAGTCTTCCACACAGGTACTTGTAGGCAGAGAGCGGGATGCTTGGAAGGAAATCAAGATGTAGAGAAGAGTGAAGATTCCAGCACCTCCTCCCCTGGGCACCCCTCCGTGCACCGCAGGGAGAGCCAGGCCTCATCGGGCTCGTCCTGCGGCCACCAGAAAAGCCCGACCTGAGACTGAACGGTGCTCTTACCCTGTGCTAAGGCAAGCGTGGCTGACACAGCCACAGGTTCTGCTCGGTCCATCTTTGCTCTTCAAAGCTGATGCACAGGCACAGGAAGATGCGAGTCTTAATTATTTCCGATCGGCAAGTTGATGAGTGTGCTTTTCGCCCTATTTCCAGCCCTCTCATGAATACGTGTCACCTCCGTAGTAAGGAACAGGACTGTTTGCCTTGTTTAACCTGTGTGTTCGCCATCCACTTGCCCGTGCCGTGGCCCGGAGGCAGACAGCCTCCGCGAAGGGTTCGCCCTTAACACCACGCCTGGGGGTGTGGGCTCTGCTCCGCCACTGCAACGACAGGGCACCGTGGGCATTGCAGGCTGGGGCCAGCCGGTCCCGGGAGACTTGGTGTTGAGAAAGAAGCAGCAGGCGGGCTTGGCCACGGTGTCTGTGCCTACCTCTGCCGTGGGCATCTGGGTCCTTTGACCGGCGGCCACGGCCTGCTGTCCTCGGGCGCCCGCAGGCTCCTCAGTGCTCCTCTCCAGGCCCATAGAAAGTCACACAAGGGCATCCCATTAACCAGAAGGTGCGTCCGCTGGGCAAACGAACCAAATGTTTCCTCCACTTTTCTTTTTCCATAGTGGTGATGAAGCCTGCGGCCTTCCGCTGCTGAGCTGTACCCTGAGGGCCTTGCTAGGCCACCCAGGCGGGGTTGGAACCCGCAATCCTCCTGTCTTGGGCTCCTGGACATTTCCCCCACATTTAAAACCATTCTTTTAAGGGCACGCCTCCAGTGTTCTTCTGATTTTTATCGTGGCCGACCAAAAAGTTCATATTGACAGAACTTAGAATTCTGATGTTTCCGTTCAGAGAAGAGGTCAGCGCTAGCGCGACTGCCCTCCCGCAGCAGTAACTACGAGGCTGCTGCTTTCTCTTTCCTCTTTTTCTCACTCTGAGAGTTGCGGGAACCCCGTGTAGGTAGCCGGGTCCAGGCAACGTCCCCAAACCTGCTCTAAGAAACCGTCTGTTTCTTCCTCTTCCTCCGGATTCCATAACCGAAGTTGCAGCTGGACGTCACCTGTGAGTCCTCATCACTGTCACATATGCACTCACTGGCCGCTGTAGGTTGTGCCGAGGACAGAAATGCCCAAGGGAGGGCTCAGAGCTGGTGTGATCCAGGTGCGGGAGCCTCCTTCAAGAGTGTGGTAACCCAGCACTCTGGGAGGCTGAGGCAGGAGGATTACAACTTTAAACCCAGCCCAGGCAAGTTAGTAACTTCACAAGAAAACTATCCCAAAATAAAAAATGAAGGCTCAGATGCAGCTTGGTGTGAAGACCCTGGGCTCACTCCCCACACTGTAGACATGTTTGGGAGCTTGGCTGGGGATTCGCGGGTGCCGGGCTCTGCAGGACCTGCCCCCTCTCACCCCGCAGCAGCAGCTGTGTGTCCCAGGCCCGGCGCATGGGTGCTCAGGAAGCACTGGCACCTGTGACTGACCGTCAGCAGGTTCCTTCTGCCCACGGGCTTGGCGCCGCGGACCCTGGCACATGCTGTCGTCACGGGCAGGGTGCAGGCCCCGAGGCCTCCGTCCCCAGCCTTCCCTGTGCCGTCACAGCCACAAGGACCCGAGGGCAGCCCGGCCCTGAGGCCCCGCAGCCTCCTAGCTGAGGCCCCGCTTTGTCTCCGCAGAGATCGCAGGCGCTGCGGCGTCCGAGGTGTCCGGGCCCTTCTCCACGGACGGCATTGCCAGCAGCTGCGTCCCCGCGCTGGCCCCGGGCGAGCCCCTGCTGTGGATCGTCTCCTACGCGCTCCTGAGCGCCTGCGGCCTCACCCTGCTGGTGCTCATCACCCTGCTGCTGCTGCCCCTGCGCTGCCGCCGGGCACCCCGCGACCCCGAGGTGGTCACCGATGAGTCCTCCCTGGTCAGGCACCGCTGGAAATGAGGCCGCCGGCCGCGGGGCCAGCAGCCGGACCAGCTCTGACTCTGGGGACGCAGGCCGTGGGGGCGGCAGGGTCCTTCCTTTTGTGGGTCCGGAAGCCCAGTTCCACTCCCCATAGCTGCACCTTCACTGTATCTCGGCGAGTCTTGCGTCTAAGCTGCCACGTTTTCTTTCCTACTTCCAAGAAAAAACTGATAATAAAAAGCCCCATACCTTCTTCTCAACCAAAACAGCAGAGTGGGCATCAGGCCCATGGCTCAGGTAAGCCGGGCCCCGAGAGCTGCGGCCGGCCACCCTCCAGGCCTAGAGCTGGGAGTGTGTGTGCTTCCTAACCCCGCTGGCTGCCAGGTGCTTCCTGCTAACTGCGTTTCAGGGTGGCCTGTGCCAGGCGGGCCCGGGTCAGGTGGCACGGACGGCTCCCACAACGGTGGAGAGAGCCACCTGGGGTGCCCGGTGGTGGAGCCGCCCTGCTCCCAGTTGGCCCCAGGCCCTGAATGGGGTGGAGACCGCAGCCCACCCTTTCCTGCTGCCAGAAGGCTTGGCCTGCCAGGTGGGAAGGGACGGCCGTGGTGCTTGTGCCCGATGCTCCTGTGGCTTGGTTGGTTGGTGTAAAAGTAAAAGCACTACCTGTGGCTTCGCCCAGGGCCCTGGGCGCGGTGGGTCACGGGCAGCCTGATTCCCGGAGAACCCTCCTCGCTGAGCTCTGACAGGTGCTGAGCCCCGGCCGGAAGTTCTGTTACCAAGCTGGGTATGACCACCTAGCTCACCCTGCTCCAGATTAAACAGTGCCCCTCCGGTGAGGACCAGTCCATGTCACCAGGGTCATGCCTGTAGGTCTGTAGCAGTGGGCTTGTCCTTCCAGGGCCGCCCGTCCGAGTCACCCAGCGAACCGTGAGGCAGCCGACTCCTCTGTGGTGAAGGGCTCCGCACTGCCCTGGCTCGGGGGTCGCACCTGCTCTCGGTTAACTCCGTGTGGCCCTCATGTGGCCCCCGAGGCAGGGCCTGCCCGGCGGAGGAGGAGGGAGGCCGGCTGAGCGGCACGTGGGCGCACGTCGTTCCCCTTCGGCACCTGGCACGCCGCCGCCCGCTGGCAAGACCCGCTCTGGACAGCGCCCTGTGCTCGGTGTCAGCTTTCTCCGCCACTGCACCTCGGAAGCCACCGGCTAGGACACTTGATGAGACGCTTGAAGGACAACGATGTCCCCGAGCAGCCAGAACGAACTAGATTGAACTGGAGACATTTCCCGGGTGTGCCTGGCCGCTGAAATTCACACGAAGGGTCAGAAGCTTGACGGGCCGCCCGTCTGCAGGAGCCCCGGCCGGCAGACCACCAGGAGGCCGCCGTGGCCGCTTGGGGAGCTGTCTCCCCTCGCAGGTCCCCGTGGAAAGGGCGCCGTCGGCTGTCTGCTTGGAAACGTGCGTTCTGAAGTGGACAGTCCTCACTTGAACAGGATGAGGCTTTTTCTTCCTGATAACTTACTTAGAAGTCAGAAATGAAATCCCACCTTCAGTAACTAAAACTGTATAAAAATATCGAGAAATGAGACGGAGCTCCTCCTATTTTTCTCCCCCGAGGGTCCCCGGCAGGCAGACACGGAGGCCCTGCCTGCGTGTGGCCCGGGGCCGTCCCTCTGGGCCTGTCTCGCACCCAGACCTTTGGAAGGACCTGGCCTGCCCCGTGCTGAAACCCTCGGGGTCGGTAGCTGGCCAGGATCCCTCGCAGAGACAGCGTCCAGCGCCGCAGGGCTCGGCTGGCAGCCTTCGAGAGGCAGTTGCGATCTGGGCTCTGTTCTCTCCTGTAAGAGACGCAGAGGGATGACTGTGGTCCTGGATTAAAAATGGGGATTATTAAACTCCCGTCTGTGGCCTGCTGGGTGGAGCAGACTTGCACAGCTCGGTCCCGTGTCCTGGCATCCTGCGCCCCGTGCCCTGGGCGGAGCGCGCTGCCCAGCAGTCGCCGAGAGTAACCGAGTCCCGCACACTTCATCCTGATTAGTGGGCACCAGATGTTGGGGTGGAGTTCCGTGTTTTCTCTCGCACAGATTTATCAGAGTGGATCAGAGAACCACGCAGAGGTGACGCTGCCACTAGAATATTTTTCTGGAAAAAACAAAACACCAGTGTAGAGCTGTGAGGTCTGCCAGGAGAGATGCGACATTTTTAGTGCCAGAGAACGGCCACGTAATGGAGATTATTTCGTACATCTCTCTAGGGCTCCACCGACTTCTGACTTCAACTCAAGGCCATTTACAAATTACACAGCAACCCAGAAAAACGCATTTTGAGAGCGGGGAGGGGAACGTGCAGCCCAAAGGAGTGCACTAGCGAGCCCCGCGGGACTCACCCGGGCAGCGGCTGCAGGCCCTTCTGCCCCTGGGACTGCAGGACCTGCTGGACACCCGGCTGGTCTCGCAGGCCGCGAGCCAACGACTTCGAAGGTGCGCGGCTGCGGCCTCGCAAGTGTAGAGCAGGCGAGCAGCGTGGGCGAGAGGCAGGGCACTGCCCCTGCCAGCCGCCGGCCAAGGGGCACTCGGCTCCGGGCAGTGACGGATTATGGGGACTTGGTCAATCCCAGAGCCCAGGGAGGGGCCGGAAGAGTGCATGCTCCTCTGCGTCTGCAGGTGCTGCCGTATCTGGACGGCCCGGACATCGCCAGGATGCCGTGGACGGTTCTCAGGTGCTTGGCGCCTTGTTCTTTAGGGATTTTCCCAAGGGACTGTTCAGACCGCCCCTTGGTCAGAGGAAGGACAGGCAAGGGGAGCGTTTCACAGCCACGCGTGGGCCGTGGCTGCTGTGAACCTCGAGATCCCTGCGTTCATGAGCAGGACATGGCCTCGAGTTACCGGGTCAGGGCTGTACCCTGGGAAGTTTGTAGGGCAGAAGATGGAGGCCTGAGCGGTGCTTCTGAGGGGACAGTCCCCGCTGCCAGCCTCTCAGGGTGCCCTGGGCCTCTGTCCTAACCGGGTCCAGGAGGTTTCTCCCCATCGGGACCCACACGGGGGGCCCAGGCGTCCGCATGACTGCAACCTCCTTGCTGTCTCGTGGGCGCACTGCCCAGCCTGGGTTGGGCCAGTAAGCGGGCAGGCGTCGTCCCGGGGCAGGCAAGGGCCGGTTGCCATGTTTCGGCAGGTGCCTCCAGCAGAGCGGAGCGGAGCCTGCTGGAGACGCCCGTGTCTGCGGGGACGAGTCACCCAGGACCTGGGTTCCTCACGGTGCGCTGAGGGGTCACTGCCCCCGAATAATTGCAGCAGTTTCTCCCCTCCGGGCAGCTCCCCCGTGTCCCCCGTGATCAGATGTGACACCCGGACACTCCGTCCCTCTAGGGTGTGTGGTTTGCACACGGGAGGCTCCTGGAGGCTCCCCGATCAGCTCAGACCGTGCCGTGCCACGGACACCAATCTCGCCTCCGGAGACCCCTGTGCCAATGGCAGAGGACTGAGTAACATCGCTGGGAAAAGCGGACCGACTGCCCGTGTGTGCCTGCAGCTGGCAGGGGCCACACAGAATGACTGGAAATATGGTGATTTTAAAAGTCTTCAAGTTTATTACAATAAAGACCTGCTACCACAAATCCCCTGAGAACCACCCCTGCATCGTGAACACCTGCCTCCACCATCCCGGGCACTTCCGCAGTGGCTCCGGCGTCCTCTTCCAAGTGTCCTCAGTGACTCCGTCCTGGCTGCCTCAGTGTCCTGAGTCTGTTCTAGACACTTCTCTTTCGCGGTATTTTGACTTTGGGAAAGAACCAGAAGCAGTTGCGCAGCGCCAGATCCGGCGACTGAGGCGGACGAGGACACAGCGTCCTGTTTTCACAGCTGCCTTTCTGCTGGATGGCGCTCGGCGGCGGCCGTCACTGTATTATTGATCGCACCTCGTAGAGACCCTCAGGAAAGGGGCCTCCAGCGCTGCCGCCGGAAGTGCAAGGACAGTGGGACAGGTGTGTTGGAAGCGAGGGGACAAAATGAACAAGTTGAAGTGAAGCTCTGTTCATCTCCATTAAAATCACAAGTTGAAATGTCTGGACGGTTCTGTTGGTGCGGCGGGAGGCGGGACAGAGTGCTCTGCCTTCCTCTTGTGCGCGTGGCATCGCAGAGCGGAGCCTCGGTACGTGGGTCGGCGCAGCCCGTCTGCTCGCCGGCGCTGACCCGTGCGTGGCGTGTGACTGCCGTGCCGTCTGTTCCTCGGCACTGGGAAGCGGTCTGCAAGTTGGCGCCTGTGTCGGGCCTCGATCGGAGCCACCGCCTTCCTTAAAGAGGCACTTGAGGCCCAGGCTCTGGCGGGGAAACTTCTAGCCAGGGACCGCGTTCTTCAAAGTTGCCATCAGTATGGCTTTGCAAAATGCGTTCTTTGTAGATCTTGGATTTACGTCCTTTAACATGTGACCCTTAGGTGTAATTTGTACTTCTGAAAATGCTTAAAATTGTTTCATATTTCCCTTTTGGGCTGTGCTCTATTTCCGGTACCCAAAGTGACTTTAATCAAAGTTGTGATCAGAGCGAGAGGCCAGCCCACAGGCCCTCAGCCTGCCTTAGCGGGCTCTGTAACGTGGACATACCAGCCCCGCGATCATGCCCGTCAAAACGGGAGTTTTCTAGAAAATCTTATTTTTCTACTTGTATGTCCCGCTGATTTTAGATGGATATCACTGAAAACGAAATAAACCATGTCGGATTATTTGAATAAATAATACTTCTAACTTGTTAGACTTGGGACTCTTTCTGAAACACATCCCTTAAGTCACACTTTAGTCATTGTCCCAAGGGGCGCGATGTGGGCTGTTACTGCCGTGGCCTCCGCGTGGGTGCCGGGAAACGCCAGACAAAGCCACGTGGAGCGGGGCGGGGACAGTGGAGTCTGGGAAGCATACAGAACGTGGAGGAATACCACCTGGAGAAACGGAGCTGAAAAGCTGCACATGGCAGCCCATGTCTCCAATCCCAGCACTCTGGGAGGCTGAGGCAGGAGGGTCACCAACTTCAAGCTCAGCTAGTGAGACCTTGTCTCGGAATAAAAACAGTTTAAATTAAGTGAAAAAGCACAGTTTGAAGGGCTGGGTGGGACAGTACAGCCCATTCTTAGGGGCTGACAGGACAGGGCAGAGCGTCTGACGCGCTCCCAGGGGCCCTGCGGAGATGTTTTCCTCTATTACCAGCATGACCACCTGCCAGGCACTGCCCGGGAAGGCAGAGCTGGCGAGGTGCGTGCTGGGCATGGAACCCGCTCTGTCCCCGCCAAACCCGAGCTCGCCCGTACCCCATACTTGCCCTCCCGGGCCTGGCATGCGCTTTGTGTGGGGAAGGCCCAACTGAGCCGCGTGGTCTGCAGAGGGCCCCGCGTGGACACAGCACACTTGAAAAAGAGACACTGTCTGAGGCAGGATCGCGCTGCGGCACCAGCCCTCTGGCCTCACCTTCCTCCTCAGTTCACCTACGGCCTCCTGAGCTACATCCCCAGCCCTTTTTTATTTTGAGACCAGGTCTCACCAAGTTGGCGGGGCACCTTCCTGCCTCAGCCTCTCGGACTGCTGAGATTACAGTAAAGCACCGGCACACCTGGCTCACATTTTCTGTTTGGCAGTATCCAGATAAAGAAAAACCAAAACAAAGCAGTTTAAACCTCTCAAGGCTCGCTGGAGGCAAACAACAGTTAGTCTCCACAAAAGGAGATATTCTTTCTAGCAATCAGGGAGATACTTTGTTTCAGCTTTTTTTTTAATTGAATTCTTTATTGGTACATTATATACACAGCTCACAACCACACACACATCGGGGAATTTGTACCAATATGTGACACAGGTCAGTTCTCATTTTTACCCACATCCCTACCCGCCCACCACCTCCCCACCCCCTATATACATACTCTTTTTTTTCCGAATCATATTTATTCCTTCCCCTCATTACTTTTTGTTGTTGTTGTTGTTTTTTCTTTTTGAGACAGGGTCTTGCTTTGTAGTTCAGGCTGGCCCTGAGCTCGCTATGTAGCCCAGGCAAGCCTGGAACTCAGCAGTCCTCCTGCCTCTGCCTCCGGAGTGCTGGGATGACAGGCATGAGCCACCACGCCCGGCACTGTGGTATGTGGTATTGATGGCTGGTGGACGTGAGTCTCCACGCCCAGCATTGTATGTGGTTACCGGGGATCAAACTCAGGACCTTGCGCTTGCGCTTGTGAGGCAGGCGCTGGAACCACTGAGCTAAATCTCTGGCCTCAGTTTAATTTTCTAAACTCCCCTCCAGGAACCCACTCTAGCCCTGGGCCCTGGGCAGCACCACAGATGTGATTTCGCGGGTCTGTCACTAGGTGGTGCTGTTGGGATGCAGTGTGGCCCAAATTGGTGCTCTTGGGTTTTTTGTAGTTTTTTCTCAATTTTTTTCCTTTCACAGCCTTTACTGGTGGTGGGGGAGTGCCCACACGTGCTGTGCTCCTCAGAATCAGGAAGGCTTGGCCTAGACCGGCAGGGCATCCTAGGGGTAACCCCAAGTCCGCATCTCTGCCCCAGGAGGGGACCCACAAAATGCCCAGCTTCTCCCTGTCAGGCTGTGCTGCAGCCTCAAGACCTTTATGAGGTAGAAAGTGAGAAGCTGAAAGGAAAGCCATGTTTACAAGTCAAGCACCCGAATGTCCTGACACCCGAGTACCACCAGAGTGAAATTTGTGACAAAAGGACAGAAGCCACAAGTCACTGGGCAGCCAATTCTGTGCCATGCGTGACGGTCTCAAGCAGCAGCTGTCTGGCCACAGTCCTCAACACTGAACACGGGTTTGGCAGGGCCGGAGAGGAGGGTGGGCGGGGAGGAGCCACCGCTCAGATTATGGAAAGGCCAAGGTCCCCTGCACAGAATGACCCTGTCTGCTTCTCCGATGTCAGACAGTCTGACGCCCAGGGCTGGGCTGAGCCTGCTGGCCTGACCAGTCCTGCGGTGACAAGCCACCACCCCTGGGACTCCCCGTGCCTCCAGGCAGGGCCCAGGCAGCAGCGCCACGCCCTGGGGCCCACCAAGAATATCCCCTGGTGTGGGCCCAGCCTGGGCCACGGAGCAGGCAGCACTGACCTGTCTTCGGGCTCCTGACAGTGTGCGCATCTGACCTCTGGGCCAGCGACCCGCTGAGAGACCTCAGGGCCTGCACGGCTGTGGCTGTTAGAGGACCCAGCAGGGCATGTAGGCCGCCCCACCCAGTCAGCGCCCGGCAGGCAGAGCTCAGCACCGGCGACAGCACAGCCACGGGCCGTGCTCAGGACCCATTGATCTCAGATGGGGAAGAGTCCAGACCCCAGGAAGTGCGGTCCCTGCTGGGTGGAGCCTGACGGCCTGAGGTCTGAGCGGGCCTCCATGGGCCTGAGGGCCAGTCAGGGAACCCGCACTCGGTCTCTTGGGCCACTGATTTACAAGCCCAGAGCACACCATCCAAGCCCTGCCTACCTGGTGTCTCCAGACCGTCTCTCCCAGCTAAGTCCGCCCACGGACACCTGAGACTGGCGGGGGAGACGGAAGCCACGCGGGGTACAGCCTGGGTGGGATCTCAGGAGGGCTCAGCCCAGCGAAGGCAGCCCTGCCCTGGGCTGTGGCAGCGCCCCCTGCTGAGGCTTGGCTGGAATCGCCTGTCGTGGATGAGCCACCGGAGAGATCTGCTGGTTGAAATATTAAGACTACAGGACCGTGACTCCTAGACTGTGTTCTGGGATGTTTGCCAGGGATGCACAGAGACACCTTCGGGTACCACCCGGCCAACTGCTACTGAGTGTTGGACCCACTGAGGCGTAGACACACCTTCCGGTATTTGAAGCAGGTGGCGCCACAGGGAGTCTCTGAACCAGTGAATGGAAGTGTCTGCGGACCTCGCCCCTGAGAAAGCGTGCGGGGCAAGGGTGTGTTTGCTTGGGAAGCGACGGAGCTGATCACAAAACCAGGCTGAGGAGGGAATTGGGGTATGGAGCGTTGGAGGATGACAGATGGAGGACAGACTGACGGACGGACGGGTGGGGGGATGGGGGGTGGAGAGGACGGACGGGAGACGGTGGGTGGGCAGAGGACGGTTGGACGAGGGAGGGCAGGGGGTGGGAAGGCAGCACCCCCGGGCGCTCAAATATCAGAGGCCGGTCAGTCTTCCGTTTCGCCTGGAGGGGGGTATACTAAGGGCGAAGAAAGACCGAGAAGTACACTCACAAGGACATGGGGTCGGGCAGGCACTGCCCGAGTGGCTGAGACAGGCACTGAGCTGGACACAAGCATCAGAGGGACCGTCGGGCCCCAGAGGGCTGCGGAGATAGGACGCTGCGGGGGACAGTGGCACGGGCGAAGGTGGGAGGGGCAGCAGGTGCTCAGGGGGCGCCCTGCCCGGGGAACCTTTGTACCGCCGCTCAGCTCTCCGGGGCCAGGGTGTCCTGAGCGACGGGATCCCGACGTGGAGGCCGCAGCTGTGCCTGGAGCCCCTGCACAGTCACACATCCACGAGG
>PVIC010048003.1:0-13636 GCA_004025085.1 Thryonomys swinderianus | reverse complement strand
AACAAAGAACAGGGAAACATGGCAGCTCTAAATCTTTCCATATCAGTCAAAACCATTAATGTCAATGGACTCAATGGGCCAATTAAAAGACACAGACTAGCAGATTGGATCAAGAAGCAAGATCCTACAATCTGCTGCATAGAGGAAACACACCTAATCCAGAAGGAAATGCATAGACTGAAAATAAAGGGATGGAAACCAATTGTCCATGTCACAGGAAACTGTAAAAAAGCAGGAGTGGTTATTTTGTTTGCAGATAAAATAGCTTTCAAACCCAAATTGATTAAGGGAAACAAAGAAAGTCACTATATTCTTGTACAGGGAAAATCAAGGAGAAAGAAATAACAATCATAAATATTTACATACTATATTCTAATTCACCCAACTATATAAAATAAATATTAATGGACATGAAAGCCAGATAACCACTTAAGACAATAGTAGTAGGGGACTTCAACACTCCACTGACACAAATTGACAGATTGACTGGACAATCAATAAGGAAATACTTGAGTTAAACCAAACTTTTGAACAAATGGACTTAATAGATGCCTACAGAGTACTTCACCTGACAAAGTCAGAATATATGCTCTTCTCAGCTGTTCATGAATCATTCTCCAAAATACATCACATCTTAGTGCATATATCAGGTTTAAATAAATGCAAAGGAATTGAAGTTACACCCTGCATAAAATCAGACCATAGTGCCTTGAAACTGGAGCTCAGTAGCAAAAGAAATTCCAAAATCATCACAAACACAAGGAAATTGAACAACACTCTGTTGACCAACGAATGGGCTACAAAAGAAATTAAAGAAGAAATTAAATAGTTTCTACAATTAAATGATAACTCCAGTACAACTTATGGGAATTTATGGGACACAATAAAAGCAGTTCTATGAGGAAAATTCATACCAGTGAGTGCCTACACTCGGAAAATAGAACAAACTCAGATAAACAATCTAATGATAAACCTAAAACTATTAGAAAACGAGGAGCAGGACAAACCAAAAGCTCATACTAGGGAGGAAATTATAAGGATCAGAACAGAAATTAATGCAATGGAGATGAGAACAATACAAAGAATGAATGAATCAAAGAGTTGGTTCTTTGAAAGGATAAATAAAATAGACAGACCCTTAGCCAACCTATCAAACAAAGGAAGAAAAAGGCACAAATCCATACTTTTAGGAATGAAAATAGGAAAATCAACACAGATCCACTGGAAGTCCAAAGGATAATAAACACACAGTTTGAAAATTTGAGCTCCCACAAGATGGAAAATCTAGAAGAAATTGATAGAAATCTAGACACATATGAACTTCCAAAGCTGAACGGAGATGACATAAAAATGTTAAACAACCCGATATCAATCTGTGAAATTCAAAAAAAACCTATTAACAGAAGAAAGGCCCTAGTCCTGCTGGCTTCACTGTTCAATTCTACAAAATTTTAAAGAAGAATTAATGTCACTACTTCTCAAACTCTTTAAGGAAATCAAAAATGAATCAGTATTCCCCAAATCATTCCTTGTAGCAACCATTACCTTGATTCCAAAGGCAGAGAAAGACTCAACCAAAAAAGAAAACTACAGGAAAATCTCTCTAATGAACATTGATGCAAAAATCAATAAAATATTGGCAAACAGAAGACAGAGAGTTACCAAGAAAAATCATACAGCCTGATCAAGTCAGTTTTATCCTAGGGATGCACAATAAATAAATGTAATACACTATATTAACAGACTCGAGGACAAAAACCATATGGTCATCTCAATAGGTGCAGAAAAAGCATTTGACAAAATCCAACACCCATTCATGATCAAAACCCTAGAGAGAATCAGAATACGTAGACTTTATCTCAAACTCATACAAAATATTTATGAGAAACCAAAAGCTAGCATCCTACTAAGTGGGCAAAACCTAAAACCTTTTACACTAAGATCTGGAATGAGACAAGGATGCCTGCTGTCACACTCTTGTTCAGTATAGAGCTGGAAACATTAGCCACCACAATTAGGCAAGTCAAAAAAATAAAAATAATAAAGCTAGGTAAGGAAGAAGTTAAACTGTCATTATTTGCCACTGACATGATTCTCTATATAGAGAATCCTAAAAACTCAACCAAAAGACTGCTAGACTTAATTGCCAAATTTAGTAGTGTTGCTGGATACAAGGTCAATGCTAAAAAATCAATAGCCTTTGTATACACAAACAAAAGACTCACTGAAAGAGAAATTGGGGAGTCAATCCCTTTCATAATAGCGCCCAGAAAAATGAAATATCTAGGAATCAATCTAACAAAGGAGGTAAAAGACCTCTACTCTGAAAAACTACAGGACTCTGAAAAGGAGATAGAAGAGGATATCAGAAAATGGAAAGACATCCTTTGTTCCTGGGTAGGGAGAACCAACATCATCAAAATGGCTATATGCCCACAATTTCTATATAGATTCAATGCAATTCCAATTGAAATCCCAACACCATTCTTCACAAAGCTAGAGAAAATAATCCAAAAATGCATCTGGAACCACAAGAAACCTAGGGTAGCTAAAGCAATTCTAAGCAACCAGAACATGGCAGGGGTGTTACAATCCCCAATTTAAAACTGTACTATAAAGCCACTGTGATAAAAAAAAAAGTGCATGCTACTGGCAAAATAACAAACCAGAGGACAAGTGGAATAGATTAGAAGATCCAGAAACAACTCCAGATACACTAAGCCATTTTATCTTTGATAAAGGAGCCAAACATCCTCAATGGAGGAAAGACAGCCTCTTTAACAAATGGTGCTGGAAAAAACTTGGCTTTAACCTACCAAACTGTACTAAACTAAAAGCACAATGGATGAGAGACTTAAACAGTAAAACAGAAGCAATAAACCTGCTGGAAAACAGGTTAGGTAAAACTCTTAGAGATATTGGCTTAGGTAGAGATTTTATGAACAAAACCTCTATAGCATGAAAACTAGCAGAAAGAATCAAAAAATGGGATCTCATGCTGGGTGTGGTGGCTCACCCCTGTAATCTCAGCACTCGGGAGGCAGAGACAGGCGGATTGCTGAGTTCATGGTTTGCCTGGCCTACATAGTGAGCTCAGGGCCAGCCTGAGCTACAAAGCAAGATGCTGTCTCAAAAAGAAAAAAAAAAAAAAATGGGATCTCATCCTACTAAAAGCTTCTGCCCAGCCAAAGAAACCACTAGCACTGCTAAAAGACAACCAACAACATGGAAAAGCATCTTTGCTAGCTGTTTGTCACACAAACGGCTACTATCCAGAATATATAAAAAACTTAAATCAGTCCCCCCAAACTTAAAGACCCAATTCAAAAATGGGCATCTGAAATGAACAGACACTTCTCAGAGGCAGAAGTAAAGGTAGCCAAGAAGCATATGAAGAAATGTTCAACATCACTGGTCATTCAAGAGATTCAGATGAAAACAACACTGAGATTTTAGCTCACTCCACAAGAAAGTGGCTGCTGTCATGAATTCAACCAGCAATAAAGGCTGGCGAGGCTGGGGGGAGAAAGAAACACTTCTCCGCTCTTGGTGGGATTGTACAGACATAGAGGAGCTCTGTGTGGAGATTCTTCATAATGCTAGGATTAGAGGTCCCATTTGACCCTGCAATCCCCTGCTAGGAATATACTCAGAGGAATTAAAACAATCATATTGTAGAGACATATGTACACCTATGTTCATAGCAGCTCAGTTTGTAATAGCCCAATTTTAGAAACAACCCACTTTCCCATCAACTGGAGACTGGATAAAGAAGATGTGTGTGTGTGTGTGTGTGTGTGTGTGTGTGTGTGTTTCTTTTTACAAAATGGAGTATATCTCTTCCATAAAGAATGACAAGTTTTATTCACCTATATGCAAATCAATACACCTTGAGGACACACTAATAAGTCAAATAAACAGATCACAGATATATAAATGCTGTATCTTTTCTCTGCTATGAGAACCTGTAGATATAAATGAGTTCTAGAATGTATGACAGATTTTGTAAAATAGGAAATATTCAAAGGGAATGTGATAGGGAAACATAATGATGGGAAAGAATAAATATGATTTGGATAGAAAAAGGAGGAGCATATATATAAGGGTTGGGGGTTTTTGGTGGGTAGGGATATGAGTAAAAATGAGAATTAACTTCTGTCACACAATGTTGATTGTGAGCTCTATATAAAATGTACCAATAAATAATTCACTTTAAAAAATACTTTTATCATGAAATACACAATACATACATATATGTGTGTGTATATACATTGTAATGAGCTCTGTGTTGTTGTCAGTTGCTCATAAAATACACAATGCCTTTCAGGTTGCCTCTTTCTAATCGCTCTCTTCTCATTAACCCCAGAGATACTTACTTTCCCGAATTACTTAGTAATCAGCATTGGTAAATAGTATCACTTTAAATTTCACATTTCAGTCTAATGTACATGACACAAAAAATCTTAATAAAGGATAAGAGTGCACAAGAGACTATGAGTGGGGAGTGCAGAATAGAGAAAAGGCATTAAAAACTTGAGGTGGTAAAATATTTTTCTAAACTGTTTATTAAAACCTATTTTTTATTTTTTGTATTTTATCTTTAAGGGAGATTGAAATGAGCAATTACAATATACCCTCTGGATTTACAAAATACTCAATATGTTATAGAATTTTAATCTAGGAAATGTTTTATCTTTGCATCATGATTACAGTGAAAAAATATATTATCTAAAATTGGCTTTTGTTGTAAATATTCTTTTAGTTGTATTTCTATTAAAACTTAAATCTACCTAGGTAGATTAATAGTGAAAAAGTGAAATGGTAGATATACTGTTCTCTTCCTGCTTAGGTCACAAACTCTTAGGCAGAGAGAAAAGTCCCTCTGAAAGAAACAACTGATGTGAAGATGAGGTTTTGTGAGTGTTCTTGATTCTCTGGGACAGAGATGTCTCTATCTTCCAACACTTGTCATGAGATAGCATGAATCTCCATTTATTATCCAAGTCTATATCTGCTTTATTTAGTTCCACTGCATTTCACACCATCTCTTTGCATGCAACCTTAGGTAAACCCCAAAGCGTTTACCTGGAAATTCACCTTGACAAAGCCAGCCTGGGCCTAATAAAACAGGAGACACTATTGGCCCTGAGCTCACTGTGTAGCCCAGGTAAGCCTCGAACTCAGCAGTCCTCCTGTCTCTGCCTCCCAAGTGCTGCGATTATAGGTGTGAGCCACCATGCCCGGCAACCTATTAAATTTTATACTTTAAATAGATGCCTTATGGATGTCAACTGATAAACTATAAAAATACTCCTGCTCGTATGGTCAACATTTCTTTCCCTTGGGTATCTCTGAATTCCATATGCTTCCTTAATTGAAACTGTCTATTATTTTATCCATTTTGGCCATGAAACAGCGAACACATCTGTGGAAGGGGAAGCTGAATTTCCTTTTGTATTGTGTTTCAGTGGGAAAGGTGTCTGGAAAATTTGAAGGCTGAATTTTATAAATGGTTTTACTACAAGTTACAGAAAATAAATCACACACAATATTTAAACAAACTCTGTGAAGCATGAGAGAGTATTTGCAGCTGGGAAAACTCTTTAAAAATCAAAAGGGAACTATGATATTTAGCAAGATTCCATCACATACTATTATGTGAATAGAAAATTGCTCCCATGACAGGGATGCTGTCTGCTAGCTTTGGGAGAACAGTTCTGTACTTGGGTATGTCCTTGATAGGACTGATCATTCTGTTTACAAAAATAAGTGCCATTAAAAATAGAAATGGGTTGTCATTAAAAAATAAATGCTTGTCAAGCCAAAGCGCTACAGAGGCTTGCTTATTTCTACTCTCTGATGCATATTATAAATTTGCAAGATAACAGTTTGAAACTTTAAATAATTATTCTTGCAAAATGTCACAGATTTTATAGCCTCACATAATTTCTTCCTGTTGAATACTGTTAAGAATCAGGCATTTCCAGTGATGTTTTTATGATCTGCCAAATTGAGTGATGTCAGTGGAGAGAACTAGGATATAATAATAAAAAGAAACAAACCAGAAAAAGGAATATGGCTTTTCACATTGTTTATAAACAAAATTGTAGAGAGAGTTAATCACAAATTATTTTCATAAATATTCTGGAAATCCAAAAGTTTATACGATGTGCAATATTTATGTTGTTTCTCTTTTTTACTTAGAACAATTTTGTTTCTGTTATGTACTTCCTTCCTTCAATCCTTACATAGAACAGCTAAAAGCCAGTAGAATTCTGTATTATATAGAAAAGTAACCAATATGATCTTGTTTTCATGACTAATTTTAAATATCTCTATCTGTCATAGTTTTACTTTACTACAAGTGAATACAGTCGCCATGTGCAAAGCATGCAAGTGCTGGGAAATAGAAAGTATTTTGGAGAAAGTTTCTGTCTTGGAGGAGATTGCAGCAATGTGTGAAACAGGTTAGATATACAGTAAGAATGACACAAGATATCGTGCTATAAGAAGTTTACATGGATTAAGTGGATTATAGAACATTTTCTTTGAAAAAATACTCGGTCATAATAATAATTATAACAGCTATGCCATTTAAACTGGTTTTTGTTCAGCATCTAGGATTTCAATGACTGACATTAGAAATGTAATATAGGTAACACATTCCTAGAGGAAGTAATAGCATAAATCAAGACCTGAGTATAGGAAATAAAGGACATGTTAACAATGATGATCTTATCATAATTTGAGAGACAATGGCATATGTGGAAATGCACCAAGTACAGAAAGATATATTAGGTTTTCTGGAGTAATTAGATAGGTGATGGATATTTCTAATTATGAAAGTTACATAAATCTCTTCAAAAGTAAATGTCAATTCAAAAAATGTTGCTACGATCAGAGAGAAATTACATTTAGTTAGATATAAAATTTTTGTTAGTTTTATAGTCTGCCTTACAAAAAATGGTTCACACATTCTACATAAAATATATGTGAAACATACTTGTTACATGAATCAAATTTGAAAGCCCTTAGACTCTTGTAATATTGGTTAAACAAAATAAATGATTTGTTATAGACAAAGAAAAATAGAATATCAAAGTAAAAGTTACCTCCGAGGAGATATAGTCTATGTAAATTCTGTGCAGGTAAAACAAAGGCATTATGTAGTGTCAAGCAGATGAAAATGAGATACGTTTCATTCTTGTTCCTTCTGACTGAAGACTGACCATTTTCGAACATGACAGATTAGCCAACATCACATCTGATCTTCCTCCAAAATGAAGACTGCTCATAGGGCACTACTGAACCTTAAGCACTTTATTCACACTACTACATAAAAAGCTGCTAAAACATGTAATGTCTAACTGAAATTTATTGAAAAATTTTTATGCTGTGGTTCTCTTTATTTTGGCCTAGATGATTAAAAATTTGGAACTCCAGGGCTGGAGATTTAGCTCAGTGGTTCCGGCACCTGCCTCACAAGCGCAAGGTCCTGAGTTCAATCCCTGGTAACCATACAATGCTGGATGTGGTGACTCACGTCCACCAACAATCAACCAGCAATCAGCACCACATATCACAGTGCCGGGCGTGGTGGCTCGCTCCTGTCATCCCAGCACTCCAGAGGCAGAGACAGGAGGATTGCTGAGTTCAAGGCTTGCCTGGGCTACATAGTGAGCTCAGGGCCAGCCTGAACTATAAAGCGAGACCCTGTCTCAAAAAAAAAAAAAAAAAAAAAAAAAAACTTGGAACTCCCTTGTGTCAATAACATACCATACTTTTTTTTTTTATTATGTTAAGATCCACAATATTTCCAATTAACCTAATCTGTGGCTTGCTTGACTATCAGGGTTGCCTGTTCACACCCCCATCCTCAACTTGTCTTTATAGACATACATTTCTTTTGTTCATTTTGGAGGCAATTTCTTCCAACTGTTATGCTTTAGATAAAAAAAATGTCCCCAAAGCCTCACAGATGGGGCTTTTGAATAGTGATGGATTCTGGGGCAGGGAAGTTGGCTTGTTGTTAGGAAACAGTCTGATTGCAAGAACCATGCCACTGTGCACATGGCCTAGAGGGGTCTGTCTCTCTGCCTGGCTCCTCCCTTTACTCTCAGCACCATGGGTGTCATGACATGACCACCTCTCTCTCTAGTGTCCCACCCTGTCTTGGAGCCAGTTGACTATAGACTGAAACCTCTACAAATTATGAGGCAAAATAAACTTCTCTTCTTTTAAGTTTCAAGTGTTGAGTATTGTTCCAGTCATGAGAGAGTAAGTAAGACATTAACAAATGACTCTTTTGTCATTGACATTTAAACTGAGGCCTGGCATTATCACAGTCTCAGCTGCTTTCAATTAAGGTTCTCAGGCTGTTGCTGGTAACAGGGTAAACACTTGACTATTTTTAAAGGACTCTGGATCTTGTAAGCATCAATAAGCATCAGAGAAACAGTTTCATTTAATAATTGTAATTTAAACAAATTTTACTACATATAGCTATCAGCAGATTTTTCTTTTTTTATACTGAGAACCCCAAGTTCAAGCTAAATATACCAATTACATTTTTAAATGTTTGGGTCTTTTTCCCCCCCTAATAAGTGAACAGGATTTTTTTGTATAACATCAGGTGATTCTTTTAATATTAAGACAGGCAAAATTAGTAACTGCAAAATATTTGAGAGATGTATGAGAAATTCCTGAAATAGATTTCCTTTTTTATTTCAGAATGCATTTACTCAATCAGATGCAAAAACCCCTTTACAGCAGTGGCTTGTGGTAACTCCTAGTGGGTGTTTGGGGGCTGACAGATTCATTCCAATGTCTGTGCTCAAATCAACATAAAAAGAGCAATTCCAATAATTTACCATAGTGCTTTCTTTGTGCACAGAAGGAACAGGAGTGCATATGTATTTGTGTAGTTCAAAAATATCATTTGAAAATATCAGCCTTTGGTCTCTCCTTAAGGTGTTAAAAACCTACGAGCTGGAAAAAGAAATGTCCCAACTGTGAGTGGAGGAAATTAGGCTTATAGGCTGAACAGATTTTAAAGGACTTTGATCAATGATGATTATGCACAGAGACATTGAAATTACATGTGCTTTTCAATAAAGAAAATACACAGAAATGTTCATTTTGAACAAAAATAATTCCAAGATAAGGAGCTTATCTTGGCCTCCAAGAAAGACAAAGTACTGGCCAGTTGATATTCAAAATAGGACAATAGAAAGATACCACAAACAGAGAAACTCTCTGGAGTACATAAACATATGAGGTGTTACATCTTCTCTGTTTTCATACATCAATCTCTCAACATTAAAGCTCTACCAAGATATGAAGTATAACTTTCTCTCATTACAGAGTAAATTGTATCATGTTCATATTTTACCACTGAAGAAGTGCAGGATTTATAGGAGAGATAGAATTTTTGTTGAATTTTGAGTTTTGGCCTTTTTTTTTTCTAGATTAGGAAACAGAATGATACCAAGGTAATAGTACAGAATGTCAAAATTCACAAATTTTGTAACACAGGTAGGTCAAACCTAGATCCTCTCACTAATTTCAGTTTTCTTATTTCCCAGGAGTATCTATATAATCCTGAGAAACACACACATTCTCATCAAGCGGTACAATAGTGAATATAGTGAAATCAAAGAAACCCCTGAGTTTACTCATCAAGGCTGGGCCATGTGTCACCTGTGCTCTTAAATACAAAGATTATATCCAGTTTTATTAGGAGGGTAAATTTTAAACCAAACCCACACTAGTCTTATGCATAGATTATAAATTCTTGGAAGATTCCTATGGATTGTGTGGCTTTGCATAACAGAAAAGCTGAGAAACAGGTAAAATAATCTTATCCTACAGTGGTGGCAAAGCCTGGACCATAATTCAACTGCCCCAAACACATGTTTGTCTTTCCATCATTCAAGGAACTTGCCCAGAAACTTTAATAAAAATTTTTATTTTATAAAATCATTTTTCTCTTAATTTGAAAAAGCAAGCTTTGTGATACTTTAAGTGAACAAAAAGATACCAGGAAAATGTATCGTTCTATGGCTGATCCAAGGAGGGTAAACCTAAGGCTTTATGACTTCAGATTTATAATTACTTGAGATGGACATAATTTAAGAATGAACTTTCCACTAATCTCTGAACAATTAAGCATATATTTCAATTAAACTGAGGTAGAAAATAATGAAGAAAATATTTGAAAGATGAAGCTATTCATTATGAACCATGGTTTTACAAATGATTTTAAACAATACATATGAAGTTTCACTTCAAAACATGGGCAGGTCATAAAAATTGATTGGTGTACATAGTATAGAGATAATAGAAAAAAATAGAAGAGATACTTAATTTCCAAGGCTGAATTGGAAACATGGAACATCATTTTATTGAAATGAATATAGCTTTAAAAATTATGCAAAATACTTTGTTATATAAAGGCAATAAAAAATTAGAAAGTTGGGCCGGAGGGTTAGCTCAGTGGTTCCGGCGCCTGCCTCGCAAGCGCAAGGTCCTGAGTTCGATCCCTGGTAACCACGTACAGTGTTGGGCGTGGTGACACGCCCACCAGCAATCTATACCACATACCACAGTGCTGAGTGTGGTGACTCACACCTGTAATCCCAGCACTCGGGAGGCAGAGACAGGAGGATTGCTGAGTTTGAGGCTTGCCTGGGCTACATAGTGAGCTCAGAGCCAGCCTGAACTACAAAGCGAGACCCTGTCTTAAAAAAAAAAAAAATTAGAAGGTTGATTGCTGATTTAAAAAGACTACAAATTATATAGCTAAGCTATTAACATGCATACAGCCATGCTGCATACAAGAAGCAATTAGGGGCTAGGTGTGTTAACAAATATTAGCAAATAAAATAGCCTATACTCATGGATGAATAAGTACCAAAATTAAAAATTCAACATGGTACTTGCTAACATGGAAGATTTTTTGATTATTAAAAAAATCTCCTGTGCTTCAGTTAGAGCTCAAATTATATCATCTAATTTATTTCTGATTTTAACTTCTATGTGTCAACTTCAACCTCAGGCAGCACCTGCTTGGGTATCAGGAGACTGAAGTGGTCCCTAGCTCACATCAACAAAGAACCGAGTCTAAATGAAAATGATTCTTCTCATAGCTCCCCTGAGAAGCTTCTTTCCATGGAAAACAGAGTTTACTTAAATCTCACTGAATCCCATTACACTGGTTTTCATGCCAACCATTTAGACTGAATAGAGGAATGGCTACATTGACTTCCTTCAACTAATTGGGCTCTTTAATTCTAGGTGTTCAGAAATGAAGGAAAGGTCAATTTACACTGGAAGAGGAAGAAATTGATGATAGCAGAAATGAGTGACTGGATCATGGGGATATTTGTCAATGTTAGTACATTTAAAATGAGACATAAAAGTGTAAAATGGTTCAGCTCCATTCTAGTGCTGACAGGAAAGGCAGCTTTTGGATACTCATGTCTGTTAGGGTTCTGGGATCTCTACTATGTGTTTTATTAGGCAGACCTGAACACTTGTTTAAAATCACATCTCTCCAAAAAGGAGATAAAGTATTGCTCCTGGTCTTGAAAAAGAAATGTGAGTGCATTTTTAAAAACTGAAATATAATATAAAAGCAAACAAATTTATTCAGTATAAGTGTATGTCCTGCCAAGTCATAAACCACCCCCCATACACAACATGTTCTCAGCATCCGGGAGCTCCTTTAATTCTCTACCTGATCCCAACTCATTCTCCCTGCACCAAAGCCAACCCCACTGGTGCTGTCGAACCCTGTCCTTTAGTTTTCATTCTTTGCATACTTTAGGTCATTGGAAATGAGAAGATTTTTATCCCCAGGCTTAAGGCAGTGTTCAATACTTTTGATCACATATGGTTAGCTAGTACTCGTTCCTGTGGACATAGCTGTCAATTTAGAGAACTGGGGAATACAGTCCAGGCATGAACCCACCAGAATGTGGTAAGAAGCTATCAGGTTCAGCAAATAAATATCCACTGCAGTCTTCTTAAGTGCTTTCCAATTATTTTGTCCTTCCAAAATCTTATCACAATCAGAGTCCAGGGGCAAAGCTGCAAAACAATTTTTCTCTGTAAGAATCTTCCTTAAAATGCCAAAGAAGAGACAGCTGCACATATTAGTGCTTTAATATTCAGTTTTCACCAAAAATGAGTTACTTTTAACTCAATCCAAGCAGAATCAAAGTTCACACTCATCTTTACATACATTTTTAAAGTTAAAAAGTAGTATTTTAAAAGGAGACATTGAGGACAGTCTAGTAATCTTTCATGAATTTTGTAGTAGTAAGAACATGCACATGAATATCAGGCCATAGGTATTTAGTCAGAAAGAGGTAGATAAAAAATATTATTCCAGATAGTTCCTTAACATCGTTGTCCTAATTCAGTTTTCAAATAATAAGGGTCTGAATTTTGTTCTCTAAAAACTCGTAGGTTGAAGCATGATTGAATTTTGAGGTACAGCCTTTAAGGAGGTAACTAAAGTTCAGGAGAGGTCATTATGGTAGAGTCCTAGTCCAACAAGGCTGGTCCCATTTAAGATGAAGAGCACAGTGAGAGGAAAGGATTCGAGTCTGAGCCAAAAAGAGAGCATACACTAGAAATTCGGTGTTACCTTGATCTTGGACTTCTATTTCCCAAGCTGTGGGAAAATAAATTTATTTACTTAGTCCTTTTGCCTATAATATTGGGTTATGGGAGCACTGGAAGATGGATTCACTCTTTCTCTGACATACTTCTCATCTTGGTCCTTTTTACACCTCCACTGGAATTCCCTTCACTTTTTTTCTTTTTTTTTTACTTGTAGACATCTGTCATGGTCTAACCTAAAAGCCTGTGCCCCTGTGAAGCCCACTGGAATTTTGCATTTCATCATGAGGCAGTATATCACTCCTGGTGTTTTCTACTGTATGCGGAATTGATTATAATCTCATAATTCTTGGTATCTACCTTTCTGCAAAAGAGCCTCTCTAACAAGTCAAGTTTGTGAAGGAGGTGTCCATCCACTGATGAACAGTTGTAAATCACTACAGGTGAAAAAAAGGATCAGAAAGCTTTCAGGTTAGTGAGGAAGAAGCTGAATTTGACTTTGAAGGAGATAGCATTTTCATAAACAGAGACTCTGAGTAATAATAACTCACAGTTAAACTGTACCATTTTCTCATTTAAAACTCAGAAATCTATGTCAAATATTTCAAATGAGAAAATATACAAATTATTAGTGGCAGTATTTGTCATCATACTTTAGACTAAGGCAAACTAACATCTGATATACCATCTCTTTTTAAATGTTTGTAAAAGAAATAAACACATGAGGCTATAATTTCTTTGTTCTTCATTTATAGTCAAATAGATCCCATAAGATTAATAATGAATTTATATACTTGGGTATCAATATTCTAAAAGACCTTAGAATAAGACGATTTAAATGGTAATTTCCTCTGGTGTCAGGTGAATTTAGTCCTTACTCATTTGATTTCTCCCACTTGCTGGAGGTGTTTTATTATTTCACTATGATGTCTATAAATATCTTTATAATAGTTATTTTCAATATTTAAAAATGAAGTTCTGAGAATTTCTAAGAGATAATCATAACAGA
>PVIC010048002.1:0-13671 GCA_004025085.1 Thryonomys swinderianus | reverse complement strand
ACATAGCAGTGCACCCGACTTCATTTCTACCAAAGTATTGTGACGTCATGATTGGACTTTCTCTACGGCAGATAAAGGAATTCTCAAGGAACAAATTCTTGAGTCCTGGAGGTAAATGGCTAAGAGGAGGCTGGTGATAATTTGCACTCCACCCTTCAAACTGACTTCACAACAAGCAGGTCTGAGTTCCAGGTGTTTCCTTTGAGGGAGTAATCTACAAATATCACTCCAGCTGCCTTTCGCTTGAATGGAGCTTGTGGTCAAAAGGAGATATCCACCCATGGGATAGCACTCTTTTTCGAGAGATTTCCGAAGGAGGCATTGAGCTTTTCTCGATTCAGAATCTAAACTGCAGAATATTACGTCTCTTTCTCCACCATTAAGACATACAAAGAGTGAAGATTTTCATTAATCAAAAATAGTTCTCAGGCACAGCGGACATGGAGAATCAATCTTTTCCTACTCTTGAAAATAATTCACAGATTGACAATTGATTACCGTCCCAACCAGATTCTGAAAGACATTTCAAGGCGCTATGAATTCCAAATTTTGCTGGGGAGATGACGCCCCTGATATCCCAGCTACTCACTTGCACTTGCTTGGATGTTGCTAGAAAAGAGAGGCATCGGGCAATTAGGTGTGATCCAAGATTTTGATGTGGAAAAGAGGCATTTCCACCTCTGTCTTCAGGCTCTAAGAATCCAAACACACATAGCCGTGTGCCAGGACTAATTTCTACCGTTGGATTATGACATCATAATAGGACTTTCACTACAACCGACAAAGGTAGTCTAAAAGAACAAACTCTTGCGTCCTGGCCGTAAATGGGTATGAGCTGGGAGGTCCTAATTAACACTCTGAGCCTCAAACTGACTTCACAAGAGGCTGGTCAAATTTGCAGGTGTTTCTATTTTAGGGAGGAATCTACGAATATCACTTCAGGTGCCCTGGGCTTGAATGGAGTTTGTGGTCACAAGGAGATATCCACCCATGGAAGAGCACTCCTAGTTGAGAGATTTCCGAAGGAGGCAGTATGCTGCTTTCAATTCAAATTCTATCCTGCAGAACATTACGTCTGTTTCTCCAAAATTTTTCCCGTAAAAAGAGTGCGGGATTTCAATAATCAGACAGAGTTCTCCTCAGGCCCAGGGACCGTGGAGAATCCATCAGTTCCTACTCTTGAAAGTATTTTACAGATTGAGCAGGGAGTACCGCCCTACTCAGATTCTGAAAGACATTTTATAGCAACATGGTGTGAATTCCAACATTTGCTTGGGAAGATGAAGCCACTGATATCCCAGCTACTCACTTTCACGTGCTTGGATGTGGCTATAAATGAGAGGCGTCTGGAATTTAGGTGTGATCCAAGTTTTTCATGTGGAAAACAGGCATTTTCCACCTCTGTCTTCAGGCTCTACCTGTCCAAACACACATAGCAGAGTGTCAGGACTCTTTTCTACAGCGGAATTATGACGTCGTAATAGGAGTTCCCTACCACAGTCCAAGGTAGTATAGAGGAACAAACACTTGCATCCTTGCGGTAACCAGCTAGAAGCTGGGTGTTGCGAATTTCCTCTCTCTTCCTCAAACTGACTTCACAAGAAGCAGGTCTAAGTAGCAGGTGTTTCTATTTGAGGGAGTAATCAACGAATATCACTCCAGGTGCCCTGGTGTTGAATGCAGCTTTTGGTCACAAGGAGATATCCACCCGTGGAATACAACTCGTAGGTGAATGATTTCCGCAGGAGGCAGTATGTTTCTTTCGATGCAGATTTTATCCTGCAGAAATTACGTCAGTTTCTCCCAAAGTTGAATGGACAAAGAGTGCGGGATTCCAATGACAAGCCGGAGTTCTGCTCAGGCACAGGGAACGTGGAGAATCAAGCTGTCCCTAGACGTGCAAATAAGGCACAGAAAGAGCAGGGAATACAAACCTACTCAAAAAGGGAAAATCAATTTATAGAACCACGGTGTGAATGCCAACTTTAGCTTTGGGTGATTAAGGCTCTAATATCCCACATTCTCCCTTTCGCTTGCTTGTATGGTGCTAGAAAATAGAGGCACCCGGCTAATTAGCCGTGATCCAATACTTTGACGTGCTTAACAGGCATTTCCCACCTCTGCCTTCAGGCTCTAATGCTCCAAACACACACAGCAGTGCACCAGGCCTCATTTCTACCAAAGTATTGTGACATCATGATTGGACTTTCTCTACTGCAGATAAAGGAAATCTCAAGGAACAAATTCTTCAGTCCTGGAGGTAAATGGCTAAGAGGAGGCTGGTGATAATTTGCACTCCACCCTTCAAACTGACTTCACATGAAGCAGGTCTGAGTTCCAGGTGTTTCTCTTTGAGGGAGTAATCAACAAATATCACTCCAGCTGCCTTTCGCTTGAATGGAGCTTGTGGTCAAAAGGAGATATCCACCCGTGGGATAGCACTCTTATTCGAGAGATTTCCGAAGGAGGCATTGAGCTTTTCTCGATTCAGATTCTAACCTCCAGGATATTACATCGCTTTCTCCACCATTAAGACATACAAAGAGTGCAGGATTTCAATAATCAAAAAGTGTTCTCAGGCACAGCGGACATGGAGAATCAATCTTTTCCTACTCTTGAAAATAATTCCACAGATTGATCATTGATTCCCGTCCCAACCAGATTCTGAAAGACATTTTATATCAAGACGCTATGAATTCTAAATTTTGCTGGGGAGATGACGCCCCTGATATCCCAGCTACTCACGCGCACTTGCTTGGATGTTGCTAGAAAAGAGAGTCATCTGGCAATTAGGTGTGATCCAAGATTTTCATGTGGAAAACAGGCATTTTCCACCTCTGTCTTCAGGCTCTAAGCATCCAAACACACATAGCCGTGTGCCAGGACTCATTTCTACAGTTGGATTATGACGTCATAATAGGAATTTCACTACCACCAACAAAGGTAGTCTAAAAGAACAAACTCTTGCGTCCTGGAGGTAAATGGCTACGAGCTGGGAGGTCCTAATTAACCCTCTGAGCCTCAAACTGACTTCAAAAGAAGCAGGTCAAAGTTGCAGGTGTTTCTATTTGAGGGAGGAATCTACGAATATCACTCCAGGTGCCCTGGGCTTGAATGGAGTTTGTGGTCACAAGGAGATATCCAACCGTGGAATAGCACTCCTAGTTGAGAGACTTCCGAAGGAGGCAGTATGCTGCTTTCTACTCAGATTCTCTCCTGCAGAACATTACGTCTGTTTCTCCAAAATTTTCCCGTAAAAAGAGTGCGGGATTTCAATAATCAGTCAGAGTTCTCCTCAGGCCCAGGTACCGTGGAGAATCCATCAGTTCCTACTCTTGAAAGTAATTCACAGATTGAGCAGGGAGTACAGTCCCACTCAGATTCTGAAAGACATTTTATAGCAACACGGTGTGAATTCCAACTTTTGCTTGGGAAGATGAAGCGCCTGATATCCCATCTACTCATTTTCATGTGCTTGGATGTGGCTATAAATGAGAGGCCTCGGGAATTTAGGTGTGATCCAAGCTTTTAATGTGGAAAACAGGCATTATCCCCCTCTTTCTTCAGGCTCTAACTGTCCAAACACACATAGCAGAGTGCCAGGACTCTTTTCTACAGCGGAATTATGGCGTCATAATAGGAGTTCCCTACCACATTCCAAGGTTGTATAAAGGAACAAACACTTGCTTCCTTGCGGTAACCAGCTAGCAGCTGGGAGTTGCGAATTTCCTCTCTCTTCCTCAAACTGACTTTACAAAAAGCACGTCTATGTAGCAGTTATTTCTATTTGAGGGGGTAATCAACGAATATCACTCCAGGTGCCCTTGTGTTGAATGCAGCTTTTGCTCACAAGGAGATATCCACCCGTGGAATACAACTCCTAAACGAATGATTTATACAGGAGGCAGTATGTTTCTTTAGATGCAGATTTTATCCTGCAGAAATTACGTCAGTTTCTCCAAAAGTTGAATGGACAAAAAGTGTGGGATTCCAATGAGAAGCCAGAGTTCTGCTCAGGCACAGGGAACGTGGAGAAGCAATCTGTCCCTAGACGTGCAAATAAGGCACCAAAAGAGCAGGGAATACAGTCCTACTCAAATTTTGAGAATCAGTTTGTAGCAACACGGTGTGAATGCCAACATTAGCTTGGGGACATTAAGGCCTTAATATCCCAGATTCCCCCTTTCACTTGCTTGGATGGTGCTAGAAAATAGAGGCACCCGGCTAATTAGCTGTGATCCAATACTTTGATGTGGTTAACAGGCATTTTTCTCCTCTGTCTTCAGGCTCTAACGCTCAAAACACACATAGCAGTGCACCAGGACTCCTTTCTACCAAGGGATCGTGACGTCATAATTGGACTTTCTCAACCGCAGAAAAAGGAAGTCTCAAGGAACAAATTCTTGAGTCCTAAGGTACATGGGTAAGAGCAGGGAGGTGGTAATTTCCACTGTGGCCCTCAAACTGACTTCACAAGGAGCAGGTCTGAGTTCCAGGTGTATCTCTTTGAAGTAGTAATCTACAAATATCACTCCAGCTGTCTTTTCATGAATGGAGCTTGTGGTCAAAAGGAGATATCCACCCGTGGGTTATCACTCCTATTGCATAGATTTCAGAAGGAAGAATTTTGCTTTTCTCGATTCAGATTCTAACCTTCAGAATATCACATCTCTTTCTCCACCATTGGCCCATACAAAGAGTGCAGGATTTCAATAATCAGAGTTCTCCTCCGGCACAGGGGATATGGAGAATCTGTTCCTAATCTTGAAAATAATTCAAAGATTGAGCATTGAATACCGTCCCAATCAGATTCAGAAAAACATTTTATAGCAACATGGTGTGAATTCCAACATATGCTTGAGGAGATGAATCCACTGATATCCCAGCTTCTCAATTTCACTTGCTTGTATGTTGTTAGAAATCGGAGGCATGTGGCCATTAGGTGCGATCCAAGCTTTGATGTGGAAAACAGATATTTTCCACCTCTGTCTTCAGGCTCTAAGCGTCCAAACACACATCGCTGTGTGCCAGACGTGGTTTCTACCGTGGGACTATGACGTCATAATAGGACGTTCACTACCACAGACAATGGTAGTCTAAAGGATCAAACACTTGCGTCCTTGCGGTCACCGGCTAGGCGCTGGGAGTTGCTAATTACTACTGTGATCCTCAAAATGAATTCAAAAGAAGCAGGTCTAAGTTGCAGGTGTTTCTATGTGAGGGAGTAATCAACGAATATCCCTCCAGGTGCCCTTGTGTTGAATGCAGTTTTGGTCACAAGGAGATATCCACCCGTGGAATAAAACTCCTTGTTGAATGATTTCCGAAGGAGGCAGTGTGCTTCTTTCAATTCAGATTTTAACCTGCCGAACATTACATCAGTTTCCCCAAAATTTGAATGGACAAAGAGTGTGGGATTCCAATGAGATGCCAGAGTTCTGCTCAGGTACAGGAAACGTGGAGAATCAATCTGTCCCTAGACTTGCAAATGGGGCACAGAAGCAGCAGGGAATACAGACCTACTCAAATTGGGAAAATCAGTTTATAACACCACGGTGTGAATGCCAAATTTAGCTTGGGGTGATTAAGGCCCTAATATCCCAGATTCTCCCTTTCGCTTGCTTGGATGGTGCTAGAAAATAGAGGTACCCGGCAAATTAGCTGTGATCAAATACTTTGATGTGGTTAACAGGCATTTCCCACCTCTGCCTTCAGGCTCTAATGCTCCAAACACACAGAGCAGTGCACCAGGCCTCATTTCTACCAAAGTATTGTGACGTCATGATTGGACTTTCTCTAGGGCAGATAAAGGAAGTCTCAAGGAACAAATTTTTGAGGCCTGCAGGTAAATGGCTAAGAGGAGGCTGGTGATAATTTGCACTCCACCCTTCAAACTGACTTCACAAGAAGCAGGTCTGAGTTCCAGGTGTTTCTCTTTGAGGGAGTAATCTACAAATATCACTCCCGCTGCCTTTCGCTTGAATGGAGCTTGTGGTCAAAAGGAGATATCCACCCGTGGGATAGCAGTCTTATTCGAGAGATTTCCGAAGGAGGCATTGAGCTTTTCTCGATTCAGATTCTAACCTCCAGAATATTACGTCTCTTTCTCCACCATTAAGACATACAAAGAGTGCAGGCTTTCAATAATCAAAAAGAGTTCTCAGGCACAGGGGACATAGAGAATCAATCTTTTCCTACTCTTGAAAATAATTCACAGATTGACCATTGATTACCGTCTCAACCATATTCTGGAAGACATTTTATATCAATGAGCTATGAATTCCAAATTTTGCTGGGGAGATTACGCCCCTGATATCCCACCTACTCATTTGCACTTCCTTGGATTTTGTTAGAAAAGAAAGTCATCTGGCAATTAGTTGTGATCCAAGATATTGATGTGGAAAACAGGCGTTTTCCACTTCTGTCTTCAGGCTCTAAGAATCCAAATACACATAGCCGTGTGCCAGGACTCATTTCTACAGTTGGATTCTGACGTCATAATATTACTTTCACTACCACCGACAAAGGTAGTCTAAAAGAACAAACTCTTGCGTCCTGGCGGTAAAGGGCTAGGAGCTGGGAGGTCTTAATTAACCCTCTGAGCCTCAAACTGACTTCAGAAGAGGCTGGTCAAAGTGGCATGTGTTTCTATTTGAAGGAGGAATCTACAAATACCACTCCATGTGCCCTGGGCTTCAATGGAATTTGTGGTCACAAGGAGATATCTACCCTTGGAAGAGCACTCCTAGTTGAGAGATTTCTGAAGGAGGCAGTATGCTGCTTTCAATTCAGATTCTATCCTGCAGAACATTACGTCTGTTTCTCCAAAATTTTTCCATAAAAAGACTGCGGGATTTCAATAATCAGTCAGAGTTCTCCTCAGGCCCAGGGACCGTGGAGAATCCATCAGTTCCTACTCTTGAAAGTAATTCACAGATTGAGCAGGGAGTAAGGTCCCACTCAGATTCTGAAAGGCATTTTATAGCAACAAGGTGTGAATTCCTACTTTTCTTGGGAAGATGAATCCCCTGATATCCCAGCTACTCACTTTCACGTGCTTGGATGTGGCTATAAATGAGACGCCTTGGGAATTTAGGTGTGATCAAAGCTTTTAATGTGGAAAACAGGCATTTTCCACCTCTGTCTTCAGGCTCAAACTGTCCAAACAGACATAGCAGAGTGCCAGGACTCTTTTCTACAGCGGAATTATGACGTCGTAATAGGAGTTCCCTACCTCAGTCCATGGTACTATAAAGGAACAAACACTTGCGTCCTTGCGGTAACCAGCTAGCAGCTGGGAGTTGCGAATTTCCTCTCTTCCTCAAACTGACTTCACAAGAAGCAGGTCTAAGTATCAGGTGTTTCTATTTGTGGTGTAATCAACGAATATCACTCCAGGTGCCCTTGTGTTCAATGCATCTTTTGGTCCCAAGGAGATATCCACCCGAGGAATACAACTCCTAGACGAATGATTTCCACAGGGGACAGAAAGTTTCTTTCGATGCAAATTTTAACCTGCAGAAATTATGTCAGTTTCTTCAAAATTTGAATGGACAAAGAGTGCGGGATTCCAATGAGAAACCAGTGTTCTGCTCAGCCACAGGGAACGTGGAGAATCAATCTGTTCCTACACTTGCAAATAAGGCACAGCAAGAGCAGGGTATACAGACCTCCTCAAATTTTGCGAATCAGTTTTTAGGAACACGATGAGAATGCCAACATTAGCTTGGGGAGATTAAGGCCTTAATATCCCAGATTCCCCCTTTCACTTGCTTGGATGATGCTAGAAAATAGAGCCACTCAGCAAATTAGCCGTATTCCAATACTTTGATGTGATAAACAGGAATTTTTCACCTCTGTCTTCAGGCTCTAAAGCTCCAAACACACATAGCAGTGTACCAGGACTCCTTTCTACCAAGGGATTGTGACGTCATAATTGGACTTTCTCTACTGCAGAAAAAGGAAGTCTCAAGGAACAAATTCTTGAGTCCTGAGGTACATGCCTAAGAGCAAGGAGGTGCTAATTTCCACTGTGGCCCTCAAACTGACTTCACAAGGAGCAGGTTTGAGTTCCAGGTGTATCTCTTTGAGGTAGTAATCTGCAAATGTCACTCCAGCTGTCGTTGGCATGAATGGAGCTTGTGGTCAAAAGGAGATATCCACCCGTGGATTATCACTCCTATTGGACAGATTTCAGAAGGAGGCATTGTGCTTTTCTCGATTCAGATTCTAACCTTCAGAATATTACATCTCTTTCTCCACCATTAGCCCATACAAAGAGTGCAGGATTTCAATAATCAGAGTTCTCCTCCGGCACAGGGGATATGGAGAATCTGTTCACACTCTTGCAAATAATTCAAAGATTGAGCATTGAGTACTGTCCCAATCAGATTCAGAAAGACATTTTACAGCAACAACTCCTAGTTGAATCATTTTCAAAGGAGCCAGTATGATTCATTCGATGGAGATTTTAACCTGCAGAATTTGCGTCAGTTTCTCCAAAATTTGAATGGTCAAAGAGTGCGGGATTCCAATGAGAAGCCAGAGTTCTGCTCAGGCACAGGGAACGTGGAGCATCAATCTGTCGCTACACTTGCAATTAAGGCACAGAAGGAACAGGTAATACAGACCTACTCAAATTGTGAAAATCAGGTTATAGCAACACGGTGTGAATGCCAAATTTAGCTTGGGGAGATTATGGCCTTATTATCCCAGACTCTCGTTTTCGCTTGCATGGATGGTGCTAGAAAATAGAGGCACCCCGCACATTAGTGGTGATCCAATATTTTGATGTGGTTTACAGGCATTTTTCACATCTGTCTTCAGGCTCTAACGCTCCAAACACACATAGCAGTGCACCAGGCCTCATTTCTACCAAGGGATTGTGACGTCATAATTGGGCTTTCTTTAATGCAGATAAAGGAATCTCAGGGTACAAATTCTTGAGTCCTGAGGTAAATGGTTAAGAGCAGGGAGGTGCTAATTTCAACTCCGGCCCTCAAACAGACTTCACAAGTAGCAGGTCTGAGTTCCAGGTGTATCTTTTTGAGGTAGTAATCTACAATCTACAAATATCACTCCAGCTGCCTTTCACTTGAATGGAACTTGTGGTCAAAAGGATATATACACCCGAGGGTTAGCACTCCTATTCGAGAGATTTGCAAAGGAGCCATTGTGCTTTTCTCAATTCAGATTCTAACCTTCAGAATATTTCGACTCTTTCTCCACCATTAAGACATACAAAGAGTGCAGGATTTCAATAATCAAACAGAGTTCTCAGGCACAGGAGATATGCAGAATCAATACTTTCCTTTTCTTTAAAGTAATTCACAGATTCAGCATTGATTATCATCCCAACCAGAATCTGAAAGACCTTTTATAGCAACACGGTATGAATTCCAACTTTTGCTGGGGAGATGACGCCACTGATATCACAGCTACCCACTTGCACTTTCTTGGATGTTGCTAGAGAAGAGAGACATCTGGCACTTATGTGTGATCCAAGACTTTGATGTGGAAAACAGGCATTTTCCACCTCTGTCTTCAGGCTCTATGCGTCCAAGCACATATAGCCGTGGGTCAGGACTCATTTCTACAGAGGGATTATGACGGCGTAATTGGACTTTCACTACCACAGACAAAGGTCGTCTAAAAGAACAAACTCTTGCGCCCTGGAGGTAAATGGCTAGGATGTGGGAGGTGCTAATTACCCCTCTGACCCTCAAACTGACTTCACAAGAAGCAGGTCAAGTTGCAGGTGTTTCTATTTGAGGGAGGAATCTAAGAATATCACTCCAGGTGCCCTTGGCTTGAATGGAGCTTTTGGTCACAAGGAGATATACTCCCGTGGAATAGAACACCTAGTTGAGAGAATTCTGAAAGAGGCAATATGCTGCTTTCAATTCCTACGCTATCCTGCAGAGCATTTCATCTGTTTGTCCCAAATTTTCCCGTAAAAAGAGTGCGGGATTTCAATAATCAGGCAGAGTTCTCCTCAGGCCCAGGGACCGTGGAGAATCCATCAGTTCCTACGATTGAAAGTAATTCACAGATTGAGCAGGGAATACCATCCCTCTCAGATTCTGAAAGACATTTTATAGCAACACGGTGCGAATTCCAACTATTGCTTGGGAAGATGCAGCCACTAATATCCCAGCTACTCACTTTCACTTGGTTGGATGTGGCTATAAATAAGAGGCCTCAGGCATATAGGTGTGATTCAAGCCTTTAATGTGGAAAACAGCCATTTTCCACCTCTGTCTTCAGGCTCTAACTGTCCAATCACACATAGTCGTGTGCCAGGACCCTTTTCTACAGCAGAATTATTACGTCGTAATAAACGTTCCCTACCACAGTCCAAGGTAGTATAAAGGAACAAACACTTGTGCAGTTGCAGTAAACAGCTAGCAGCTGGGAGTGGCGAATTTCCTCTCTTCCTCAAACTGACTTCAAAAGAAGCAGATCTAAGTAGCAGGTGTTTCTATGTGAGAGAGTAATCAACGAATATCACTCCAGGTGCCCTTGTGTTGAACGCAGCTTTTGGTCACAAGGCGATATCCACCCGTGAAATATAACTCCTGTTTGAATGATTTCCGAAGCAGGCAGTGTGCTTCTTTCGATCCAGATTTTAACCTGCAGAAATTAGGTCAGTTTCTCCAAAATTTGAATGGACAAAGAGTGCGGTATTCCAATGCGAAGCCAGAGTTCTGCTCACACACAGGCAACATGGAGAATCAATCTGTTCCTACACTTGCATATAAGGCACAGAAAGAGCAAGGAATACAGACCTACTCAAACTGTGAAAATCAGTTTATAGTAACACGGTGAGAATGCGAACTTTACCTTGGGGAGATTAAGGCCTTAATATCCCAGATTCTCCCTTTCTCTTGCTTGGATGGTGCTAGAAAATGGAGGCACTCGGCAAATTAGCTGTGATCCAATACTTTCAGGTGGTTAACAGGCATTTTTCACCTCTGTCTTGAGGCCCTAATGCTCCAAACACACATAGCAATGCACCAGGGCTCCTTTCTACCAAGGGATTGTGACGTCATAATCGGAATTTCTCTACTACAGAAAAAGGAATTCTCAGGAACAAATTCTTGAGACCCGAGTCAAATGCCAAAGAGCAGGGAGATTCTAATTTCCACTCCGGCCGTCAAACTGACTTCACAAGGAGCAGGTCTGAGTTCAAGGTGTATCTCTTTGAGGTAGTAATCTACAAATATCACTCCAGCTGCCTTTCACTTGAATGGAACTTGTGGTCAAAAGGAGATATCCACCCGTGGGTTATCACTCCTATTGCATAGATTTCAGAAGGAAGAATTTTGCTTTTCTCGATTCACATTCTAACCTTCAGAATATCACATCTCTTTCTCCACCATTAGCCCATAGAAAGAGGATTTCAATAATCAGAGTTCTCCTCCGGCACAGGGGATATGGAGAATCTGTTCGTACTGTTGAAAATAATTCAATGATTGAGCATTGAGTACCATCCCAATCAGATTCAGAAAGACATTTTATAGCAACACGGTGTGCATTCCAAAATTTGTTTGAGGAAATGAAGCCCCTGATATCCCACCTACTCAGTTTCACTTGCGTGTAGGTTGCTAGAAAAGGTAGGCATGTGGCCATTAGGTGTGATCCAAGCTTTTGATGTGGAAAACATATTTTCCACCTCTGTCTGGAGGCTCTAAGCGTCCAAACACACATAGCTGTGTGCCAGGAGTGGTTTCTACAGCGGGACTATGATGTGATAACAGACGTTCACTACCACAGACAATGGTAGTCTAAATGAACAATCTCTTGCATCCTTGAGGTAACCGGCTAGGAGGTGTTAGTTGCTAATTTCTACAATGTTCCTGAAACTGAATACACAAGAAGCAGTTCTAAGTTGCAGGTGTTTCTATTTGAGCGAGTAATCAATGAATATCACTCCAGGTGCCCTTGGGTTGAATGCAGATTTGGTCACAAGGAGATATCCACCCGTGGAATACAACTCCTCGTTGAATGATTTCCGAAGGAGGCAGTGTGCTTGTTTCAATTCAGATTTTAACCTGCCGAACATTATGTCAGTTTCTCCAAAATTTGAATGGACAAAGAGTGCGGGATTCCAATGAGAAGACAGAGTTCTGCTCAGGCATAGGGAACGTGGAGAATCAAATCTGTCTTTAGAGTTGCAAATAAGGCACAGAAGGAGCAGGGAATACAGACCTGCACAAATTGTCAAAATCAGTTTAGAGCAACACGGTGTGAATGCCAACTTTAACTTGGGGAGATTAAGTCCTTAATATCCCAGTTTCTCCCTTTCGCGTGCTAGGATGGTGCTAGCAATTAGAGGTAAACGGCAAATTAGCTGTGATCGAATACTTTGATGTGGTTAACAGGCATTTCCCACCTGTGCCTTCAGGCTCTAAAGATCCAAACACACATAGCAGTGCACACGGCCTCGTTTGTAAAAACGTATTGTGACGTCATAATTGGACTTTCTCCATGGCAGATCCAGGAAGTCTCACGGAACAAATTCTTGCATCCTGGAGGTAAATTGCTAAGAGTAGGGAGGTGCTAATTTTCACTCCGGCCCTCAGACTTCACAAGGAGCAGGTCTGAGTTCAAGGTGTATCTCTTTGAGGTAGTAATCTACAAATATCACTCCAGCTGCCTTTCGCTTGAATGGAGCTTGTGGTCAAACGGAGATATCCACCCATGGGATAGCACTCCTTTTCAAGAGATTACCGAAGGAGGCATTGTGACTTTCTCGGTTCAGATTCTAACCTTCAGAATATTACATCTCTTTCTCCACCATTACCTCATACAAAGAGTGCACTATTTCAATAATCAGAGTTCTCCTCCGGCACAGGGGATATGGAGAATCTGTTCATCCTCTTGAAAATAATTCAAAGACTGAGCATTGTGTTCCGTCCCGATCAGATTCAGAAAGACATTTTATAGCAACACGGTGTGAATTCCAACATTTGCTTGAGGAGATGAAGCCCCTGTTATCTCAGCTGCTCACTTTCACTTGCTTGTATGTTGCTAGAAAAGGGAGGCATGTGGCCATTAGGTGTGATCCAAGCTTTTGATGTGGAAAACATATTTTCCACCTCTGTCTGGAGGCTCTAAGCGTCCAAACACACATAGCTGTGTGCCAGGAGTGGTTTCTACAGCGGGACTATGATGTGATAACAGACGTTCACTACCACAGACAATGGTAGTCTAAAGGAACAATCTCTTGCATCCTTGAGGTAACCGGCTAGGAGGTGTCAGTTGCTAATTTCTACTATGTTCCTGAAACTGAATACACAAGAAGCAGGGCTAAGTTGCAGGTGTTTCTACTTGAGGGTGTAATCAGCGAATATAACTCCAGGTGCCCTTGTGTTGAATGCAGCTTTTGGTCACAAGGATATATCCACCCGTGGAGTACAACTCCTAGATGAATGATTTCCGAAGGAGGCAGTGTGCGTCTTTCAATTCAGTTTTTTTTTTAAATTGAATTCTTTATTGGTACAATTTATATACATCTCAAAATCACATATAACATTGGGAAATTTGTACCAGTATATGCCACAAGTTAATTCTCATTTTTACCCATATCCCTACCCACTCCCCCCTCCTCCCCCCTTATACATGCTCTTTTATTTTCTTTCTGAATCATATTTATTCCTTCCCCTCATC